>JAJPUD010008723.1:7631-35350 GCA_023553655.1 Myrmecobius fasciatus
TGGTATATGAATGTTATGGAATATTATTGTTCTGTAAGAAATGACCAGGAGGATAATTTCAGAGAGGCCTGGAGAGACTTACATGAACTGATGCTGAGTGAAATGAGCATAACCAGGAGATCATTATACACGGCAACAACAATACTATATGATGATCAATTCTGATGGACATAGCTCTCTTCAACAATGAAAAGTTTCAAACCACTTCCAATTGTTCACTGAAGAAAGTCATATACACCCAGAGAGAGGGATGTGAAATGTGGACCACACCATATCATTCTCATACTCCTTGATTGATGTTTGCTTACATTGTGTTTCCTTTATCTGATATATCGTTTGTGTAGATAAGATTTTTCTTGCACAGCAATGATAAGTTTGGAAATATGTATACATATATTCTATTTGCCAATATTTTAACATAATTAACATGCAGTGGATATCCTGCCATCTAGGGGAGGGGTGGGGAGTTGGGGGGAAAAATTTGTAACAGAAAGCTATGTAAGGGTTATTGTTGAAGAATTACCCACACATATGTTATGCAAATAAAATTTTAAAAAAATAAAATTTACCAAGGAGGTCACCATCATTCTCTCCTGAGAGATTTGCATATTCTCTCACTGATTCCTTTGAAGATCTACCTTTTTGACCATTCAGGGTTAGGCTTTATTTAAAATGATGATCCTTGGGCAAGAGGGCATTTCCCATACTTCTCCATAAGGCCGTTAATTCACTTTTTTTCTTGTTGGCTTAGCTATTGAGGGAGAAGATTTGGTAATTTCTCTGAGACTATAGTATTGGAATGGGGTTTGAAGTTGGGACACAGAGGTCATATACTGGAATCATATACCTCAGGAACAAAACTGAATGCACTCTCATTGAGCTGGATAGGGAAGCTCCACCAGAAATTTGTTTGTTTCATTCAAATTTATGAGGAGGTGGGAGAAATGATCAAATGACAAGAAAATAAGCTGATAGGAGAACTTGTTTTTAACCAGTATAATTCTTAAACTGAGTCATAGCATCATTAAGGTTTCAGCTAAAGAGAATATCTCTTCTACATAGGCTCATGGAATCATAAACATAGGACTTGAAGGAATCTTAGAACATCATCATCTCCTTCAATTACTGTTTTAAGTTTTGCAAAGCATTTTTATACATGGTATCTCATTTAATCCTTAGCCACCCTGAGATGTAGATGCTTCTTTCCACTGCTACCCCACCCTTTCATGCTGATGAGGAAACAGAAAAAGGGAAGGTAAGTGGTTTGCCTGGAGTTGTATAGGTAGGAAACATCAGAGGAGCTGTTTGGCCCTTGATCCTCTGATTCCAAGGTCAGAGAGGGCCAGTGTATTGTAGGCTGCTTCAGTAAAAAGATCCTTATCTTATTGGCTGACTGTCTAGCACATTGGGCCCAGCAAAACTCTGGACAACTGACATAGACTTACTTCAAGGCTCAACTTAAATCCTACCTTCTTCAGAAGACCTTTTCCAGTCTCTTCCCCATTTTCCTCCTACAGAGAGATCTCCTCTCTGATATCACCTTCCATCTATTATTCTCTACATATCTTATGTACAAAGTTGTATGCATGTTGTCTCTCTATTAGAATGTGAAATCTGCATATAGGATCTCTGAAGTTTGTCTCTTTTTATTCTCAGTGCTTAGCCAAGTGACTGGCATTTTCTTGGCTTCCTTCAAATTCTATCTTCTGCATGAGGTCTTTTTCAGATCCTCCCTCATGTTTAACATAGTGTTTGGCAAATAATATGGGTTAATGAATGCTTATTGACTGATTGAGTGAGTCACTGGGTGAATCAATGATACTACTTGACACCTATTAAGACCTCTTGATCATATTAGAGTTGGAACTCCATTGACAGAGGTTCAAGAACTAACTCATCTGAAGAAAGATTTTTTGGATTTCTATCAACAAATAAGTCAATCAACAAACATCATTAAGCATTTACTATATGCTACAGGGCACGCTTTTTGTTAGGCATTGGATATCCCCCAAAAATGTTTCTATCATTAAAGAACTTTTGGTTTACATCTACAGTGATTCATTCCAGTTTATTATGGGCTTTCTAAGGGCAAAGGCTGTACTATGTTTTCATTCTAAGATCATGGTATAGTATGTGTGTTTGTGTGTATGTGTGTGGGAAAGAGAGAGGGGAGAGAGAAAAAAAGAGAGGGAGGGACAGAAGGAGGAAGGGAAAGAAGGAGAAGGAGAGGGAGAGAAAGAGGGAGGGAGGAAAAGGGAGAGAAAGAGGTAAGGAGGAAGAGGGAGAGGAAGAAAGAGAGGGACAGGGAGGGAGAGAAAGAAGGAAAGGGGGAACAGATTAAATATAAATATAAATGAGCCTTAATACATACATTAAGCCTCTCTGATCCTTAGTCTTGTTACTTATAAAATGAGTATACTAAATACAAGCACTACATATCATATAGGGTGAGATGATCAAATAACATAAATTGTAGAAAATGCTTCATGAGCTATAAAGCATGATACTCAAAAGCTATTCTTGTTACAAATGATTCCATACTTGGATAGATCTTGAGTTCCATTGGCATAGGTCCTCTAAGCACTAATGCAGATTATAGCCCACTCATGCCTTCTAATTCCTTGCAACTCTCTTGTTGAAGATCTTTCTATAAATAAATTTGCTGGGAAGGTACTTTCCAAGTCCTGAAGGCATTATTTTTTTTTAAATTTTATTTATTTTTTTCTTCTGAACTTAAGAAATAAAACAGGAATTTCTATAGCTTAGTAGAATAGAAAAATGATTGTGCATGAAACTAAATCTATTGTGCACAATTTGCTATTTTTTTTAAAAAATATATAATACAGTAATCATGAAGGTATCTTTTTCCCTTCTTCCCCAACAGATGGCTACCATTAGACAAATATATGTATGTGTTTGTATGTGTGTATATAAAGAGATGTGCATATGTATATATAGATATACATATATACATATATATGTAAATGTACACACACACACACATATATATAAAATCATTCTAATACTTCTATTGATCAATTCTTTCTGTAGAAACAGCATCTTCCTTCTTATGGCTTTCTTAGTTAATTTGGGTTTTATCATGTCAAATGACTTAGTCACCCAAAGTTGTTTTAAAAACAATATTATAATTACTATAGACAACATTCTCTTGATTCTTTTTATTTCACTCTTCTGATTGTGCAAATCTATCCACGTTTTTTCTAAGGGCATAGAGCTTATCATTTCTTATAGTTCAGTAGTATTCCTTCACAATCATATACAGACTTGTTCAGCAATTTTACAATTCATTGGCATCCTCAAATTCTAGTTCTTTGCCACCATAAAAAGAGCTGCTATAATTATTTTAACACATATAAGTTCTTTTCTTTTTTCCTAATCATCTTGGGAAAGAGGTACCATTTCTTAATATTGTAGCATTTAGTTTTAGCAAGAACTTAATTTCTGAGATGAGGAAATGAAGTCCAGGAAAGGAAAGTGACTTGTTTGGGGTCATAGAGATTATGTAGAGAATTCAGAATTTGAACCTGTATCTTCTGATTCTAAATCCAGAGGTATGAATTTTAATACTTTTTGGTTATGAATGTAGAAACTGATTGTTCCCTATTATTTATTACTTTGGCAACATGGTTAACCTACTCTCTTTTCCAGGTATACATGTCACTGATATCATTTTGATGACACTTCTTACTTACAACATTACCAGGGACACACTGCACTAGAGTGATTCCCACAGAAGCTTTTTGTTATTACTGTTGTTATTATTTTATTACAATATTTGCACACATTTTCAGAGGAAAGAGAGCCTTGGCTTTTTCTCTTTTTTCCCCCTCCAGAGTAGAAAGAAAAAGGATAAATACCTTTTCTATCATGTTGTTTATTTGTTCTCTCTGGTATTCCTATTTGTGGAACACGAAGGAACCATATCAACTCTTTCCTGTGTTCCTTGAGTGGCTAGAGAAGTCTCTGGCACAGTGGATGACATGCTTGATCAGTAGAGACCTCAAGAGAGACCTGAATAAAATCCTATGTTGGATAGAACAACTCAAGAGTCTCATGTTCTTCTCTCTTGAATGAGGGCAATATTATTTGCATTTACTTTCTCACAGGGTTATTGGGAGGAAATTGCTTTAAAAATCTTAGAGTGTTTTGTAAACATGATCTGATAAGTTTGTAATTGTTATTCATAGGAGCAGAGACTCATAGTTGGAACCACAAAGTACAATATCCTCATTTTATAGCTAAGGAAACTAACCCTAAATGATTTGCTATGGCCATGCACATAGTGTCTAAGGCAGGATTTGAACTTGTTTTCCTAATCTAAAATCAGCACTCTACATACTGAACAAACCTTGCTGCTTTTTTTTGAGAAAATGTGGTTTAGCTGAAAGAGACTTTACCTCAGAGTCTGGAAGGTCTAATATTAAGGCCTACCATTGACACAGGCTGTGTGACCAGAGGTAAACTATTTCATATCTATTAGGCTAAGTTTCATCAACTGTAAAATGGTAATAATAATAATAACACCTATTTACAGGGTTGTTGTGAGGTCAAAAGCACTTAGCATAGTGTCTTATACATAGTAGACACTTAAAAGTGTTTTTTTTCCTGTCTTATTTCCTTTCTTCTCTTTCCCTCCTTCCTTTCATTTCCCTTCTTTCCCTCCCTCCCATCTTTCTTTCCTTCTTTCTTTCCTTTTTTTCTTTCCTTCCTTCCTTCCTTCTTTCCTTCTATGTCTGAGCCTGTTTTCTCATTTGTAAAATAGGGATATTGATATTCACAGCATTAATGCCACAGGAGAAGAGATTCAAATGAGATAATGAATGGAAAAATGCTTTGTGAAAGTTAGAATATGACAAAAATCAGTAATTTTATTTGTTATTATTACCAGTAACCAGGGGTAACAAACAAGAGACAATTAGTAAAGGGAGGGCTTGCATAAATTACAAGAAATACCCTTAAAGTGGAAGGGGTTGTGTAAGGAGAGGATAATAAGAAATAAAGGAAAAAGAAAAGATGAAGTAAATACTCATTAAAGATTCATTATCATTAAAGGTCATCCTTCAGGATGACCATTTCTTGGGAACTTTGGAGAGACTGATGAATTTACCCTCTTCAGTATTCAAACTGGATATCTACTCAGACTCCTTGTGATCAGAATATCACTAATTGGTGTAATACTTTTCTGTGGCATCCTACTCCCATTGAATATTCTGTTTGTTCCTCTTTGCCATTCATTTTATGCCCCATTGCTATTTTATGAACCTTCTTTTCATGATTTTGGAAGAAGACAATAGGAAAGAGATAAGGATATGGGCATTTGTATTACCTAGATAAATAAAGAGGAGGATGGAAGAAAAGCTTTTCAGAAGATCCCAGAGAAGACCCCTTAATGGCCTATGGGAGGTCAGATGGGAGGGGGGAGAACAGCACAAATTTAAACTGAATAAAGTAATAACCCACAGGACACAAAACTCAACATATGGCATCTTCCTTCTTTTCTTTGCTTACTCACTCCATTAACTATCCAGGTAACACTTTGTTCCCTGCCCTACTGAAAAAAGGAGGTATAATGAAGAAAAAAAATCTACTCTCTTCCCTCTCTCTGGCAGCCCAGAGAACAATTTGTTCTCCAGTGGATTTCTGTCATTTCCTTAGTTATATCTTGAATCTCATTGATATAAAGAAAAGCTGGACCCTTTTCATTAACCCTGACTGATGTGGCTAATGACTGGAGAGGGAGAAGGAGAAAAGGGTCTACCTTTAAAGAGGCAAGAGATGTGTTTATTTTTTTAGCAGAAACTGGGGAGGAGGAAGAGGTTCATGGAACCCAGAGGAAAACTATATGAATCATGAGCATAGATTTAGATAGAGAGAAACTCATAAGGAATAAACTAGGCAAGGAAATAACCCAAGTAGAGTGAAATCTAGGGACTAAATTGGTACCACATTAGGTCACTTGGCTTTAGGATTGCTGTGGTTGGCCAATATATTTAGGATTTCCTTTAGGACCAAAGGCAGATATATACCACCAGATCCCACAAATGAGGCTACTATTTCATAGAAATAATAAGACATGGGCCATACTGTTTATTAGTTGCCATCATTATATATGGGAGCTCTGTTTATTCATCTATCTGTCTAATTTTTAATGCACTTAAATATGTACATGTTCTCCACCTAAAAGCTCCTTGAGGGCATGGAGTTTTTAATTTTTATCTTTATTTCCTCATTTCCTGTATATAAGAAGCAATTAACTAATGTTGCTTGGTTGATTGATATCACAACCCAACATTCTCATTTTATTGTGAGGAAACTGAGGTCCAGAGAATTTATAAGACTTGTTCAAGACTACAAAAGTAGAAAGCTGAATAGAGATTTGAACCAAAGACTTTTGACACTAAATTCAGTACCTTTTCTATTATATCACATGGCTTCCTTCTTCAATATGCTAAGGATATTGGCTCATCTTACTGTGTAGCTATTTTATTTTAATTCTAATGATATTTATCTAGTTTAATTTTAACCTATCTGAAACCCACTTTATTAAAATTGAGTCCAGAAGGGAGAGTGCAGAAAAGAGTAGGAAAAAAGATTCTAGGATCATAGCAGGAGGATACATTAATCCAAGTGCTTATTTTATAAATGAAGACCCATTCAAACTGAATCAAATGATAGAATCAGACATTATACCCATTCTTCTGACTCTACCAAGAGTTGTTCTAGTATACTATAAGAAGCAGAAAGAGAAAAGGAAAGCTTAAATGAGTGTCCCCCTCTCTCATCCCAAACCTGTAGTTCCTTCTACCACTTCTCTTTTTTCAAATATGAAATTTCAAATATGAAGAAAGTAAGGAGAAAGGGAGAAAAAAAAAGGGAGAAAAGAAGGAGGGAAGGAAAAGAGGAAACGAGGGAGAGAGGGAAGAGAGGAAAATTATTTATATTACTACAACTACTCTTTCTCCTTTTCCTCCACTACTTTCTTCTCCTCATGTTATTCCCCAGTTAGTTCTCATACTCTATGGCCCATATTTGGTTTGTCTTCCTCCAACCTTACTCTGTCCCTTAACATTCCTTCCTTTTTTCAAGCAAAAGGGATCATGGGCAAATTTAAATGTGCCTTCCTCCTCAAAGATGTTGTCATATTTTCTTATTTTTAAAAGCTATATTTCTCAATAAAAGATGACCTCCTCAAAAGCAAAAATGGATTGGTCAAATCTGGCCAATGGTCATTTATTAAGCTATAGTTTAGGCACTGTGCTAAGTACTAGAGTCCTGGGACTAATTTTTTTTAAAGGCAAAAATAGCTACAGTTCTCAGAAACTACTCTCTGATGGTCTTTTATTTTGGGGTCCTTAGCACCTAGCACAGTGCCTGGCAAATACTAAATATATTTTTAAAAACCTGCTTGCTTCATTAAATTGAACTAAATTTTACATAGACATGACTGATGCTTCTCAGACTTCAAAGAGAATGATATTCAGATGAATTTCTTGGTCACTTAGTATCATCCCCTAGACTAGATGATGCTCCACTCCAAAGACAGAAACCTTTCCATCACCTGGAAAGAGGTCTCTGACTGGTTTTGGAAGCATCCATGCCCTCCAATAGGATATTTGTTATGAATTAAAATCAAACTCAAACCAAACTCCCCTGGTGCTAGGAACTTCAGGGCTTTAATTTGATTCTCCTTTTAGAATGAGCCCAAAATTATAAAGGAAAAAAAATCTCAATAAGCACCAATTAAGAGTAGTTTTGGTAACAAATGCAGTACTTGGAAACTAACTGATTATGAAATCCTTCCTGTGAGACACATCATCTTGCTTATGGAATTCTCTGAAAAGCCATTAATTTTTATTTTAAGGAAACACAAGAGCTTTTCAGGGCCCAGCCAAGAAATCAAGGAAGAAATTGGCCTAGAAAAATGATGGGAAATAACTACCCTTAAATATACAGTAGAGCTCACATAATTACATATCACATAATCTAATATGTGGGAACAGAATGACAAGTACAGCACTAAGTTTCTCTACAGGGAGTGCATGTTTCCAGTAGCTTTGCATTTCTCAATTCCACCCATTCCATTCTGCCCAAAACCTCTTCACCTCTCTTTTTTGATAATGGAAAAAGAAAGGTATCGACTTGACCATCATTGGGCAAACTGTCATAGATGATTCTATAACTGGACAAAATAAGGACACCCAAAATATATTAAGTTAATGGTTAGTGAATTGAGAAGCTGGAGAGTATTTTTGGAAAATGATTAGGATGAACAAGATCCTCAAATTCATGTCACAGACAATGAAGGAATGAGGAATGGATAAAATCCCAGACAAGGAAAGATACAGGGGTCACATGGTAGCTGTCTTTAAGTACTTGAAAGGTTGTTATGTGAAAAAAGGATTAATCTTATTCTGTTTAGAGACACCTGAGTGATGACTGAAAGTAGTAAAGAGTCAGATTAAGGTTGACATCAACAGAGCAGACCAAACGTGGAATGGGATGCATTGAGAGCTAATGAAACTCCCCCTTCCATTAAAGACTTTCAAACAAATATAATAATAATTTGTTTGGGCATATCAGAAATTGGATTCTTTGTGGGGTATATTTGGAAGAGATGGTGACTAAAATACTTTCCTACTTTGAAATTCATTTTTATTTCTTAATGTACCATGCAGAAACTGTAGTGACCTATTCATAGGTAGGAATATATATTTTCTTTTCTTTGGTATTGTTCTTGCCTGAGTTTTCTATTTCTACTCTGCAGAAGAGAAGCCTGAGAATTAAAAAAAAAGGAATAACAAAAACAAGAAATTTACATGATAACTTTATTATATATTTAAAAGGAATGGAAAATTGTCCCTAATAGATTTGCAGTTTTGTGTGCAATCATTTTTTATTGTACTGTGTTATAGAAATACTTGTTTTATTCCATAAATTAAAGATGAAATAAATTCTAAAAAAGAAAAGCTTGGGGGTGATGATGGGGTAGAGATATGGGTGTGGTAGCTATACTCAAATAAATGAACATTATCAAGTGGAAAAGGCATTCATTAAATCAGTCAGCAAGCATTTAAGTGCCTATTATGTGCCAAGCACTGCACCGGGTGATGGATAAAAAGACAGAAGTGAGACAGTCCCTGCCATCAAATTTATATTATGCTGAGAAGAGAGAGCACGTAAATATAGGCAGATAAAGCAATTTTCCAGGGCTAGGCAATGTTCTAAATGGCAGATTATCTGTAATGTGTACAAAATCAGTACAAGGGGTTTTAAGAAAAAGGGCACAGCCATTTGAAGTCATCAGAAAGTCTCATGTAGAAGTGGGCAATTCAGATAAATCTCAAAAGAGGCTAAGGATTTTAAGGCAAAGAGAGGATGAAAAAGGACATTCCAGGTATAAAAGACAACTAGTACAAAGGTGTGGAGGTGGGAAATTAAGTGTTGTGGATGGAAAATAGTAAAAAGGCCAGTTTCATTAAACCTTAGGGAGCAGGAAGGGGAGTTCTGTGTAATAAGACTGGAAAGGTAGGATGGTCCCAAGTTTTGAAGGGCTTTACATGTCAAGCAAAGGAATTTATCATAGAGAAACGAAGGAATCACTGGGATTTTTTGAACAGGAAAAGGACATAGATGTCTACTTTGTGAAAATCTTTCTGACAGATGTGTGGAAGATGGATGGCAGTGGAGACAGTTGTATAAAGTGGACTTCATAAAAAGTTTTTGCAACAACTAGATCAGCTTGGCTCCAGAAGTCAGAGCCAGTATCAATGAGAGATACACAGCAAGGCTCCATGTCTAAAACACCTTCCTAAAAGTAAGAGCTGTTCAATATCAGAATGGATTGCCTCAAGCTGTATTGATAGCATTTTTGGTATTTCTACAAGCAGAGATCAGATCAAAGATTTTATTTATTTATTTTTTTGATCTGATTGGTTTAATGGATTTTTTTTTTAACCAGGAGGAAAAAAAAATAAAGTTACAAGATTCTTTTAATGTCTTCACAATGTTAAATTAAAATGGAGTTCTAGGCTACATGTGTTAAGTAAATCTAGAACACAAAAGGTTTAAATAAAATTTTGTTTCCTTTTAAAGTTACAAGAATTTAAGCTTTCCTTACATTTAACAAACTTCATAGAATAGATACTTCGGAGGAACTACCTTCTTTCCCTGGCCCCAACTTAACTGTCAATAGAGTGAACATTGTCCATAATGCAACAGGGCCTACTTGCCAAGGCAGTGTAGCGCCCAGGAATGACCAAGTGAGCACAGGAAAGGGCAGTGGATGGAGGATCTTGGGAGGCAATGGAGAGCTCAGGTCCTACATCCCCAGAGTGACACGAATGGGATGCTGCTGTAGATAAGCTTAGTGGAGAGTGTACACTGAGGCTGTTTTAGAACAATGGTAGGTGTGGGGACCAAATCAACCAGGTATCCTCAATTGAGGAACTGCAGATCAAAGATTTTAGAGCACAAGGGGCTATTGAAATCATATAGTTCACCAGCTCCCACTACTTTTCATAAATTAGAAAATTGAGGTAGAGAGGTAAAATTATTTCCCTAAGGTCACGTAACCCTTTTAACCTCAGTTTCCTTATCTGAAAAATGAGCTGAAAAAGGAAAGGGCAAACTATGCAAGTCTTTGTCAAGAAAATCTAAATGGGGGTCACAAAAAGCTGGACATGACTGAAATTACTGAAAAACAGCACAGGTAGTAATAGCAGAGTTGGGATCTGAATCCAGAGCCTCCCACTCCAAATCTAGCATTCTTTCCTTTACATCAAACGATATACTTTGGAAAAGATGGCCCTTTGAGGTCTCTTCTCACCTTGAGAGTCTATGATTCTTAACATCATGAGCACATATGCTATAAAGTGAATTACAAAATTGTGTACATTATATAAAATAATATAAAAATGGAAATTAGAAATAAATGGATTTGGGGCCTCATTTTTCTTATTTATAGAATTTGGGTTGTTGGATTAGGTGATCTCTAAAGATATCAACTCTGATCTTATGGTCCCATCAGAAAGAATCACATACATGGGCTAAGTGAAAGAGTCCTGGGTTTGAAATCAGGAGAGACCTGGTTTTCAGTTCTAATTTGGACAGTTAACTAGGTGACTAACTAGTCAAATCATTAAACCTCTCTGTACGTGGGTTTCCTCAACTATTAAGGGGACATAGCAATTCTCCCACCATTTGCCTATCTTACAAGAGGGACATACAGGGAAAATAAAATTTTCAAAAAGCCTTTATTAAGTGCCTACTATGTATTAGGGACTGTGGTAAATACTTTAATATCATCTCCTTTAATCCTTAAACCCCTGCAAGGTAGATATAATTATTGTTCCTATTTATAATTGAAAAAAAAAACTGAGGTAGAGAAAGGCTAAATTACTTGCTCAAAATCATATAGCTAGTAAGCCTCAGACCAGATTTGATCTCAGGTCTTTCTAACCTCAAGCGTGTATTCTATCTATTGTAGTCCTTCACTTTCTTATAGAGTGGTTGTGAGGAAAATACTTAAGCGATAAATATTTATGACATAGAATTATTATCTCCCTTAAAGTGTTAGAAAAAAAATCTGGATAATCCAGTTCTGTAGAATCATATTTTTAGAGCAGTGGTTTCCAAAATTGAGGCTATGTCCTAATCTCAATGGGCTGATGGTAGGAGTGAGATTAAGCACTCAAAGGGTAGAAAGATTGTGTTCTTCCCATCCTCTACCCAATACCACAGTGGGCATGTCTCTGATATAACTCTACTATGTCTTCATCCATGATTGTCCAGTGGTTCTCCATTCCATGGCCACCTAATTCTGACTTCCCCAGTTAACCTAGGCTTTGATTCCTCAGGGTAATTGTAAATTAAGATTCAGGAGCCCTAAACCACTACAAAGGGAAGATTTTGTGCCTCCCTTCTTCCCCTTCATTCACTCCCTAGCATCTCTATACTCCTAAATCACCTTGTGGTGCTTCAAGACACCTTCAGAAAGAAAGCTCAAGGGAGCAAGAGTTCCTTCTCCCTTTCATTATTCCATGGGGCAATCAATCAACAAACATTTATTAAGCTCCTAATATTATGGTAAGTGCTAGACAAAATGAGTTGCATAGTGTGTGCAGGCATAGGTGGGTTGGAATAGAATGAAGCTATCATTATAATTGTTCTTTCCCTCTCTCCTCCTATCCTGCCCCAGATAATTTCACTTCTGACCTTCCCTATTATATCAGGGTCACCATCATTCTCCCAGTCATTCAGTTTAGCAACCTTGATGTCATCCTTGACTTCTCCATTTTCTTTACTCCATAAATTGAATCAATTGCTCAATATTGTCATTTATATATCACTCACATCTGTCCTTTTCTCTTTACTCAACTGATCACCACCACCTACCCTCTGCACTTATTGACCCACCCCTTGTAATAATCTCTTAATTAGTCTCCCTGCTACAAATCTCTCCCCTTTCTAATCTGCCGTCCATATGCAGAACCACCAAAATGATTTTCCTAAAGTATACATCTGACAATCTTACTATTCAATAAACTCCAGTGATTTCCTATTGACTCTAGAATCAAATTTTATTTCATCATTTGAAATTCTTTCATAATTTCCAATTTATGTAAATTTTATAATGTATACATTATATTAATATAGTAAATGTTAGTATAAATATAATGCATTTTATATATTAGAATACATAGTATATTGTTTATATAGTTTATGCTAATTAGTATAATATGTACTAATAAAATATTATATTAATATTGTAATAGAGTAGAACAATATATAATTCATTATTAAATTTATACATAGCTGGCCTTAGACCCAGATAGATTAGGCTTCTCTTCACAATTATGACCATCCTGAGTGTGACCGTGAGCAATCCTCTCAATCTCTAATTGACCCAGGCAAATATTTAAGTCTCTAGATTACCTAAAAAGTGCCTGACAACACTGGTAAAACGAGTTTCTTCATCTAGTAGTTTCCTGTAGCAATGAAATCACAGCCCCTATACCTATTCCCAGGCCTCATTAGGAATACATGTTGAAAAGTTAATTTTTTTATCTTGTTTTATTTAACTAACAAAGATAGGAGAGAAACAGTTTGGAGGTCATTCTTTTGGAGGAGTGTTTAAAAAGGATTTTTGCCAGTTCTTATCTCAACTTCACATTAACATTTTACAAATTAGATAATTAATAAATATTTATTTTTTTGCTTGATAACTTTTCAGTCATTTCTGACTCTATGATCTCATTTGGAGTTTCCTTTGCAAAGATACTATAGTGGTTTGCCAATTTTTTCTCCAGTTCATTTTACAGATGAAGAAATGTCAAACAGGGTGAAGTGATTTACTCAGGATCACATAGCTGTTAAGTGTCTAAGGCAGAATTTGAATTCAGATCTTGCTGACTTCATATATACCACTTTATCCATTATGTCACTAAAATACCTACTGTGTGTCAGGTACTGTGAGAAGTGCTATAAATAAAAAGAAAAGCCAAAAAAAGTCCTTGCCTTCAAAGAGCTTACAATCTAATGGAGGAGACAATGTGCCCAAACTGTATACAAACAATCTATATATGGGATAAACTGGAGATAACAAATAGAGAGAAGGTATTAGAATTAAGAGGGGTTGGAAAAATTTCTTGTAGTAGGTAGATATTAGCAAAAGAAGTCTAGGGAGCCAAGGTATAGAAATGAAAAGAGCAATTCAGACGTAAAGAACTACCAGTGAAAATGCCCTGACCTAAGAGATTAAGGGTCTTCTTCAAGGACCAACAAAAAAGCCAATGTTACTGGATCACAGAGTTTGGGAGAGGTGAAGAAGGGGAGATGGTGTAAGGTGCAAGATGATTGGAAAAATGAGGGAAGGTGCATTATGAAAAATACCAAAATTAGAATTTCATATTTGGTCTTAGAACTGATTGGGAGCCACTGGAGTTTATTGAGGAGGGAGTAACATGGTCAGACTTGAACTTAAGGAAGCTCAATTGACAGTTGAGTGGAGAATAAACTGGAGTAGGGAGGGACTTATTGGCCAACAGACTCACTAGAAGCTACTGCAACAATCCATATGTGAAGAGTTGAGGACCTTTACCAAGGTATAAAATGTCAAAAGAGAGAAATGGATATATTGGAAATGTTATGAAGACAAAATCAACAGATCTTGACAACTGATTGTCGTGGGGGTACGTGAAAGAGACTCTCCACATTGGGAGCCAAGTTGATTGAAACAACAATGGTGCATTCAACATTACTGAAAATGTTTGGAAGTGGGGAAAATTTGAGGGAAAGATAAGTTCAATTTTTAACATGCTGAATTTAAAATGTCTATAGGACACCCAGTCCAAAATGTCCAGTAGTTAGTTGGAAGTAGTAGACTGGAAGTCAGTAGAGAAGTTAGAAATGTCTAAGTACAACT
Organism: Myrmecobius fasciatus; assembly: GCA_023553655.1. Lineage (NCBI taxonomy): Eukaryota > Metazoa > Chordata > Mammalia > Dasyuromorphia > Myrmecobiidae > Myrmecobius > Myrmecobius fasciatus. The sequence continues at coordinate 22,075 of JAJPUD010008723.1, forward strand.
GAGATTCTTTGACATAAAGATGATCATTGAATCCATGAGAGCTGATGAGATCAACAAATGAAATAGAATTGAAGAAGAGATGAACTCAGTAGATAAGATAACATGTAGGTCTAGTTTATAAGTATCATGAGATTATAATCTATACACAAGTTGTCAGAGGATACCTCATCTGACATCCTTGTTTTTGTTGTTGCTGTAATTACTTTTATTTTATTATTGTTTAATTCACATTACTTAATGAATCATATTGGGAGAGAAAAATCAAAAGGAAAAATTAAAAAAAACAGAAAAAAGAAGTGAACATAGCATGTGTTGATTTACATTAGTCCTTTTTCTGGATGCAGATGGTATTCTCTGTCCAAAGCCTATTGGAATTGCTTTGGATCACTAAAACTGAGAAGAACTGAGTCTTTCACAGTTGATCATTGCACATTTTTGCTATTATTGTGTACAATGTATTCCTGGTTCCGCTTGTTTCACTTAGAATCAGTTCATGCAATTCTTTCTAGGCCTTTCTAAAATCAGCTTATTCATCACCTTTTATAGAAAAATAATATTCCATTATCTTCATATATCACAACGTGTTCAGCCATTCCTCAGTTGATGGGAATCTACTAATTTTCCAATTCTTTGCTACCACAAAAAAAGCTGCTACAAACGTTTTTTGCACATGTGCTTCTTTTTCCCTCCTTTAAGATTTCCTTGAGATACAGACCTAGTAATAGTGCTGCTGGGTTAAAGGGTATGCACAGTTTTGTAACCCTTCCTGCATAGTTCCAGATTACTCTTCAGAATGGATGGATCATTTCACAACTCCACCAACAATGCATTAGTGTCCCAGTTTTTCCACATCTCCTCCAATATTTATCATTATCTTATCCTGTCATCTTAGCCAATCTGAGAGGTATGCTATGGTATCACAGAGTTATTTTGATTTGCATTTCTCTAATCAAAAATGATTTAGAGTACTTTTTCATATAACTATATATGGCTTTAATTTTGTTATCTGAAAATTGTCTATCTAATAAAAATGATTCAGAGAATTTTTTCATATAATTATATATGGCTTTAATTTTGTTATCTGAAAATTGCCTATTCATATCCTTTGACCATTTATCAATTGAGAATTTATTTGCATTCTTATAAATTTGACACAGTTCTTTATATATTTTAAAAATGAGACCTTTATCAAAAACACTGACTATATTTCCCCCCCCAGCTTTGTATTTCCTTTTTAATCTTCTGTTGGTTTTGTTTATGCAAAACCTTTTTAATTTAATGTAATCAAAGTTGTCCATTTCGCCTTTCATAATGAGCTCTAGTTCTTGGTCAAAAATTCCTCCCTTTTCCAAAGATCTGAAAGGTAAATTATCCCTTGCTCTACTAATTTATTTATAGCATCTATCATCTTTATGCTCATATCATGTACCCATTTTGACTTTATTTTGGTATGGGGTGTGAGATGTAGGTCTATGCCAAGTTTCTGAGATATTATTTTCCAGTTTTACTAGCAATTTTTTTTGTCAAATAGCGTGTTCTTATTCCAGTAGCTGGAGTTTGAGGATTACTATAGGTCTTGACTATTGTGTTTTGTATATCTAATCTATTCCACTGCTCTACCACTCTATTCAAATGGTTTTGATGATTGCTGCTTTCTAATACAGTTTTAGGTTTGGTAAGACTAAGCTACCATCTTTTGTATTTATTTTCATTAATTCCCTTGATATTCTTGACCTTTTGTTCTTTTATATGAATGTTGTTATTTTTTCTATTTTTATAAATAATTTTTTGGCAGTTTGATTGGTATGGTACTGAAAAAATCAATTAATTTAGGCATAATTTTCATTTTTATTATATTGTCAGTCTACCCATGAGCAATTCATATTTTTCCAATTATTTAGATCTGATTTTATTTGTGTGGGAAGTGTTTTGTAATTCTAATCTGACATTCTATTTGTACATATTGGGAAACTGAGACCCAGAGAGATTAGATGACTTGGCCAGGGTTACACACTATTAGGCATTGGAAGTAGGATGTGAACAAAGTCCTTTGTGACTCCATTCCAGGTCCCTAAATTCTAAGTCAGGACAGGTGGGTGGCACAGCACCAAGCCTGGAGTTAGGAAGACACATCTTTCTTAGTTCAAATCTGGCCTCAGACACTTACTAGCTGTTTGTCTCAATTTCCTCATCTGTTAAATGAGCTGAAGGGCATGGTGATTTACTCCAATACCTTTGCCAAGAAAACCACTAGTGGAGTCAAAGTGTCAAACAAAACTGAACAACAAGCACATACATCCTAAGTCCTACAGCCTTTTAAAAATGCAATTTCTATTTTCATTACATTTCTCAAATGCATTTCCTCTCTCTATTCAAAGCCATCACCTTAGTTCAAAATTTCATCATCATTCCATATCTAGATTATTTTAATTATCTATTATTATACTAGCCTCTTATTTGGCTTTTAAAATCCAGTATAACTTTCCCCTCTTTATCATTCCAGTGTCTTTCTACATCTTACTTCTTTTTACATACTGTACTGTTCAGTGACACACTGGATTCCTCATCAATCTTTGCATAAGATGCTCAGTTTTTTGACTCTAGGCATTTTTTGGTTTTCATGCAAGGAACCCTCATCCTCATTATTTCTGCCTCTTGATTTCTCAGCTTTCTTAAAACCTTAGCTGCCTCCCTTTTATAGCTTTCTTTTTCCTTCACTAAAATGAAAGTTTCTTGAAAGCAGGGACTGTTTTGCTTAATTGTGCTTGCACTCCTAATCACAGTACTTGATACATAATTATCTCTCTCTCCTTCCATTCCTCTACCTGTCTATCTATCTATCCATCCCTCCCTCTCTCCTTCCCTCCTTCCCTTCCTTCCTTCATTCCTTTTCCTTCCTCCCTCTTCCCTTCTGCTTCTCTCTGTTACTTTTTGTCAGTGTGTATGTCTGTCTCTCTCTTTCTCTTTCTCTGCCTCTCTCACACACACATACACTCTCTCGTGTCTTTCTGTCTGTTGGTCTCTGTTTCTATTACCTGTTGGATTAGCAAATAGGCAACAAACATTTGGCTAATGTCTAATGTTGACTAATAAATTGTATGCTAGATGTCATGCTAAAAATCTGGGGATACAAAGAAAGGTGAAAAAAAAATCCCACTATCACTGATTTTATAATCTAATAGGGAAAACAGCCTACAAACAGCTATATGCAAGCAAGTTAATTACAAGAAAAATTGGAGATAATCAATAGATGAAAGATATTCACATTACAGGAGACTGTGAAGGACTTCTTATAAAAGACAGAACTTTAGCTATTCCTTTCACTGCCCTCATTTCTTTATAGATTTTGGAGGGTGCTATATCTTTCATGGTATGTGAGTGTGTGCACACATGAATGCATCTGTGTATATGTATGTAGTATTCCCTATTTAACCCATTCCAGATGTGAGTAGGTTTTCAGAACTACCACCCCTTTCCTTCCCAATGTCTCTGTGTCTATTCTTCCTCTGTACCTCATTAACATAAATGCTATTTTTGCTTTTTCCTAGACAGTTTTGCTTTTCAGTTATATCATTCAACTGTGCCCCAATATTTTTTTCAGCTTTCTAATTACAACATCAATCTTAAACCTATGATATATATTTTCATGAAAAAAACATAAAACAATTTGTTTATGTTGTCCATGTCATGCCCCTTGAAATTAATCTTTGATTTTGGGTCTTATATGTTAGATTTTCTATTAAATTTAGGTTTGACTGAAACATAGTTCTGAAAAATCTTCAATTTTGTTGAATGTCAATTTTTTTTCATTCAATGATATTTTTAGCCATAGGTCCAGTTCTTTTTATTGCATATATATGTGTATATATTATGTATATATGTATATATATAATTTTTCAAATTTCAAAAATGATTTTCTTCTTTAAGACTATCTCCTTTTCTAATTGCTTAACTTTTTTTTTCTAGGATGGTTCTTATTTTTTATTTTAGTTTTTCCTCAATCTTTCTCATTTAACTTTTGAAGTCTTTTTTGAGTTTCCTCTCTATATATATTTTGTGCAAAGAAACATTTACCATTACTTTTGGGGGACAGAAGAGGCTTTTTTTTTACTTTACTTTCTTTCTCTGAAAATGAACCTTGGTTTCCCTTATTTCTACAGTAAGTTTCTATAGTTGGGTTATTTCTTTGTCTGTTTTTTTTTTAATGATAACTATTAGTGTAAACAATTCTAATCCAAGGGTGGGGTGAATGGTGCCTCTGGCTTCATTTCAGCTTTCTGGAACCCCAAACTAAAAGCTCCGCTCTCCTGCAAATTCCTGAAGCCAGCAGCATCTTTACTCTACTGCTCTACACTTATCTGGTGTGCTGGTTCTTTGTGGCCCAAGGTCTGACTCTGCAGTACTTCTGGGTCTAGCATTCCTAATCAGCAGAGATTCCCTCAGGCTTTTCAGACTCAGATCTTGGATCTCTAAGTGATCTGAGAGGTGAAAGTTTTTGTGGTTTAGACTGAGGCTTTGTCTGAGCTAGGCTAGCCTTGGGGCTCCCCATTTCAAGAGAGTTATCCTGGAGATGTATACACTTCATACTAGTTAAATACAATCTTCTGGTCTTTATTCTAGTCTACTTGGGTTGTCAGCTCCTGTTCTGCCCCAAGTTTTTTTTTTTTCCCCACCAATCTATGTTCACTCTGAAGTGCAAATTTATTCTGTTTGTGGAGGAAATTTGGAGAGCTTGAAATTTGTGACCTACTCTACCATTTTCCTAGAATCCAAAACAAAAATTTACTGAGTGCAGAAACTTTCATTTTTATTTCTCCACTTTGTATTCTCAACACCTACCACAGAACCTGTCACCAAATATATGATCAATAAATATATATTAGATTTAATCATCCTCCTGAGACTTATTTTCCTCATTTGTAAAATGGAGGGATAATATTTATAGACAGAGCATGGGGCAGTTGGATGGCATGGTGGATAGTGCAGTGATCCTGGTCAAGAGGGACCTGAGTTCAAATCCCACCTCAGACACTTAACACTTACTTACTAGCTATATGACCCTGGACAAGTCACTTAACCTCAACTGTCTCCCCCCAAAAAAACAAAACAAAACAAACAAACAAACAAAACAAACAAACAAAACAAACAAAACAAAACAAAACAAAACAAAACAAAACAAAAAACAGAGTATCTATTAAGTCCTTCCTATGTGCCAGGTGTGATCATAATTGCTAGGAATGCAAATACAATAGACAGAAGGAACGTGTTTATACACTTTAAAGCATTAGAGAAATCACATTTATTTAGGTATTTATTTTTACATAAAAATCACAAAATACTTAAGAAATCACTTAGGCCACCAATTTTCAGTGTACAGAGGGAAAAAAAAGAACAATGACTTCACTTGATACTGAAGACTAAATGATTTGTCCAATCAAGGTCTCACAGGTGGTAAAAACAGCGGCTACTGAGATAAAAGGACCTGAATTCAAACCAGAATTGTGCTGGTAAATATTCAATAACTGAGTTTTCCAGAGAAAAATTACTTCCTAAGCACTTTTAAGTTTAATTTGAATTATTAACATGTTTCCATTGCTTTCTTTTTTTTTTGCTCTGAACATTTTTTTGTGTGTGTCTTAATAGTATCTTATTTTTTCCAATTATATGTAAAAACAGCTTTCAAAATTCATTTTATATGATTTTGAGTCCCAAATTTTTCCGCCTCTATCCCTTCCCTCTCCTCCCTTATTCACTGATCTGATATGGGCTATACATATATAATCATGTCAAACATCTCCACACTCATCATGTTTTGAAAAAAGAATTAGAACAAAAGGGAAAACATAAACAAACAAAAAAAGTGAAAGGAATATGTTTTGATCTGCATTCAGACTCCATGGTTCTTTGCCTGGATATGAATAGCATTTTCTATAGTGAATCTTTTAAAATTGTCTTGTATTATTATATTGCTGTATTACTTTTTTCAGGCTAGACAATTAACAAAGCAATAAATCAATCCTTGTCTTATTGCTGTAACTACCTTGCTAGCGTTTTGTTCAAAAGTTTTGCATGAATGTTTATTCAGGAAATTGATCTATAATGTTCTTTCTCTGTTTTAGTTCTTCCTGGTTTGGTGTCAACACTTATATTTGTGCCATAAAAAGGAGTTTGATAGGCCTTCTTCTTTGCCTATTTTTCTAAATTGTTTATATGGGATTGGAATTAATTGTCTTTACATGTTTGAAAGAGTTCACTTGTGAATCCATCTGGCCCTGGTAACTTTTTCCTAGAGAGATTGTTAGTGGTTTCTTCAATATCTTTTTATAAGATGGGCTTATTTAGACATTCTATTTCCTGATAAGTTAATCTAGGCATTTAAAAAAATTTTTTTAGAATATTTATTGGCATATAACTGGGAAAATATTCCATAATGGTTGCTTTAATTTCTTTGTCATTATTGGTTATTTCATCCTTTTCACTTTTGATACTGGAAATTTGGTTTTCTTTTTTCTTTAACAAAATCAAATTAACCAATAGCTCATCTATCTCAATTTTTTCCCTACAAAACCAGCTTTTAGATGTATTTATTAGCTCAATAGTTTTTTATTCTTTTGCTCTTATTAATCTCACTTTTAATTTTCAGAATTTCTAATTTGGTGTTCAATTGGAGATTTTTAATTTTCAAGTGTTCTTTTAGTTGCATGCATAATTCATTGATTGGTTCTTTTTTTTTTTTCATTTTGGTATGTAAGAACTTGAGAGATGTAAAATTTCCCCTAAGTGCTGCTTTGGCTGCATTCCATAAATTTTGCTTTGTCATTTCATTGTTGTCATTTTCTTTAATGAAATTATTGATTATTTCTATATTTTCTTCTTTAGCACATTTCTTCTTTAGAATTACATTATTTGGTTTCCAATTAATTTTTAATCTATCTTTCCACTGCCCTTTGCTGAATGTAATTTTTATTCCATTATTATATGAGAATACAACTACTATTTCTGCTTTTTAATATTTGATTTCTAGGCTTTTGTGTCCTATTATATGGTCTATTTTTGTGTAGGTACTATGTACTGCTGAGAAACAGGTATAATTCTTTCTGTTTCTATTTAGTTTTCTCCAATTGAATATCTTCTGATATTCCATTGACCTCCTTAGTTTCTTTCTTTTTTGTTGAATTTATTGAGTTCTGAGAGAGGGCAGTTGGTATAGTTTTTGGTACAGTTTTGCTGTCTATTTCTGTAATTCACTTAACTTTTTCTTTAAGAATATTGATGCTATATACTTAGTGCATATGTTTCATATTGATATTGCTTAATTGTCTATGGTACCTTTTAGCAAGATGCAGTTTCTTTCCTTAACTCTTTCAATTAGGTCTATTTTTGATTTTGTTTTGGTTAAGACCAGAATCTGATTACTACACTTGCTTTGTTTTTTCTTCAGCTAAAGCATAATAGATTCTGCTCCAGTCTCTTACTTTTGCTGTGAGTGTCTCTGCTTCAGGGGTGTTTTTTGTAAACAAATATATTGTAGATATCTATTTTTTTTTATACTTTGCTATCTGCTTCTGTTTTATGGGAGATTCATCACATTCACATTCACAGTTATGATTAATCCTATTTCCTTCCATCCTATTCTTTCTGTTTGTACATTTTCTTCTTTCATTCTTTCACTTCTCACCAGTATTTTGCTTCTGTCTACCACCTCACCTGATCTGCCCTTCCTTGCCTCAGTCCCCTCTCTTTACTTAATCTCCTTCCTTCCTATTTCCCTGTATAGTAAGATAGATTTCTATATCCAACTGACCATGTATATTATATCCTCTTTGAGCTAATATAGATGAAAATAAGTTCCAAGTGATGTTCATTACCCACCCTCCAATGCTCTTTTCCATGGTATTAGATTTTTTGTGCCTCTTCTTGTGAAATAATTTACACCATTATACCTCTCCTTTTCTTCTGCACCCAGTGTGCTTCTCTTTCCCACTGCTTAGTTGTTGTTTTGTTTTTGGGCATTCCCCCAAACTCATCTTTGTCTATATGTATTGCTTTCAGTTGTACTATTAGTGACACAATTATTAAGAATTACCAGTTTCATTTTCACATGTATGGATGTAAACAGTTTACTTGTATTGAATCCTTTGTTTCCTTTTCCCTTTTGACCTGTTTATGCTTCTTTTTTAACACTGGAGGTCAAATTTTTTATTTAGGTCTGGTGGTCAACTTATGAAAACTTGAAATCCTTATATTTCATTGAAAGAACATTTTCAAATATTGAAGTATTATGTTTAATTTCACCAAATAGGTGATCCTTGGTTGTAGTGTTAGGTCTTGTGCTTTCCAAAGTATCATATTCCATGATTTCCAGTCCTTTAATGTTGCAGGTGCCAGGTCCTGTATAATCTTGATTGTGACTCCCTGATATTTGAATTGTTTCTTTTTTGGCCATTTATAGTATTTTTTCCTTGACCTGATAGCTCTGGTATTTGGTTTCTACATTCTTTGGAGTTTTGATTTGGGGATCACTTTCCTGAAGTGATCAGTGGATTCTTTCAATGCTTATTTTATCCTCTTGTTCTAGAACATCAGGACAGTTTTCCTTAATAATTTCTTGGCAGATAGCATCCAGCTCCTTCTTTTGATTATGATTTTCAAATAGTTCAATGATTCTGATATTATTTTTCTTGGATCTATTCCCCAAGTCACTTGGTTTTCTCATGAGATATTTTACATTTTCTTCCTTTTTATCATTCTTTTGAGTTTACTTCATTAATTTTTGATTTATCATAGAGGAGTCATTAGCTTCAATGTGCCCAATGTGTTTTTTCACTCAATTAGATTTTATGCTTTCTTTTCCATTAAGCCAATTGTACTATTTAAGGAGTTGTTTTCTTCACCGGATTCTTATTTCTCCTTTTCTATTTGGTCACTTCTGCTTTTTAAGCAGTTTTCTAAGGTGTTGACTTTTTTCACAATTTTCTTACATCAATCTCATCTCTTTACCAAATTTTTCTTCTACCTCTTTTATATAATCTTTAAGCTCCTTTTTGAGCTATTCCACATATTGCATGAGTATTTTATAGGTTTGAGATCTCTTCCCACATGTCTTTAGTGTTTTGCCCATAGGTTTTGACATTGTTTTCCTCTCATGAATTTGTATCTTGTTCTTCCCTGTCACCATAATAGTTTTCTATGGTCAGATTTTTTTTTCTTATTTTTTGCTCATCTCTGTCTCTCTGTCTGTCTCCATCTCTCTATCTTTCTGTCTCTGTCTCTTTCTCTCTGGGTCGGTCTCTATCTCTCTCTCTCTCTGGGTCTCTCTGTCTCTGTCTGTCTTTCTGTCTCCCTCTGTCTCTATCTCTCTCTCTTCCTTTCTTTTAAATTTGGCCTCTGCTCCCTCAGTAGTAAGAATGCTTTCTTGGACTTTGTGTACCTAAATAGCTACTGGTCTTATGTTTATCTGGCATGGCACTTGTTGCCTTGATGCCTATGGGGAAAGCTAGTGTGTGGTGCTGGCTGAGAGGGTGGGGTGAGGGGTGGATGGTGCTGCTAGAGGCTGTATGGGTATGGCAGCTTATCCTTTGCTTAGCTGGAGTCCTACTAGTGGTATCTGGCATGTGCTGAGGCCAGATGGGATGCTTTTGTGTTTCCCTGGGGCTACACTGAGGCAGATGGAGGTCTGGTTGCATGGGGCTATGCTGAAACACATAATGATTCCCCAGAGCTGGAGTATGCAGATTCGCCTAGTTTTGCCAAAGCATGTAGGAAGTCCTGATGTTGGCTTTCACCTACTCCATAAATCTAGGGCTTAGGATCTCCTGCTGATTTGCTCAAATAGGGCATGCTGGGGAGCTTACTGTCTTGGACTAAAGCCAATCTACCTTACCTGAGACAGAACTCACCCTTCCCCAATCCCCAAGTGCCATGATTTTTTTTTTAAATTTCCTGGGATAAAAGATTGGTTTACCCTGTCTCCTTGCTAGTTCTGCCATTCTAGGACTTGTCTTATGGTGCTACTTTATGGTTTCCTGAAGGGTTACAGCAATTCAATGCTTACTTTGTCATCTTGGAACCTAAAAGTAGAATCACTTCTTACTTTTCATCTATGGTTCTGTGATGAGATCCAAAGTCAGGTCCACTGATTCCAAATCTTATCTTCCTTCATGAGTGTATTTTGGGGAAACTTGTACATGTATTTATAACTAGACTGCTTAGAAAAATTAATCAATTTGCAAGAAATCTAAAATGAGTGTCAGGAAAGAGACATGAGGAACTTATGATCTCAAAAAGCAGTATGACCTGCCAAAGTGGAGCAGAGAAAAAAGACTAAGTCATGACACTTTTTCCCCTCAGTGAATCAGGTTTGGAGAGGACTGAGAAATAAGTAAAATGACAAAACTCATTTTCTGGGGAATGGGAATTGTTTGGCTACCTCAGTCTAGACCCCCTGAAGTTTAAAGAGTGAGGACATAAGAAGATCATAAAAGAGGAAATTACAATAGATGAGGTGGGAAGTTTTTCAAGCATGAAAAATGATCAAGGTAAGGATGAATTTTGGAAGTGTGCCAAAGATGGTAATAAGCAACTCAGAATGAAGGAAATGTTCATATGAGAGGAAAGAAAAAAAATATGAGCTTTTGGAGTAACAATATTATTCTATTTTTCTGTTACACCTTGCTGTAAAAAATGAACACAACAGAAAGCACCAAGCCATTTTAAGGTCTTTCTCTGGAGGAACAAAGCTGATTTGACAAAACTGAAAAGAAATGTGTTCACTAGGGTCCAGAGGAGCATCATTGGATCATGAATCCAGAGCTAGAAAGGGCCTTAGAGGTCATCAAATCACACCCTCCTTCTACAGAGAAGGAAACAAGTCATTTTACTTTATCTGTTCTTTTTTTAATGATAACTATTAGTCTAAGCAACTCTAATCCTGGGGTGGGAGGAATGGTGCCTCTGGCTTTATTTCAGCTTCATAATGGTTGTCTTGTCCCATTGAGGATGTTTCCACCCTAAAGCTGACCCAGTCATTGGTGCGTCCTTGCCCAGATTCACCATACATTCAGAAATTTTAAATACTTTGTTCATTCTCCTTCCATCTGCTAACTGGGCTACTCCAAATCTCTACTGGTTAAATCTCTCTCTCTGACAATATCCCCATTCTTCCTCCACTAGAATATAAGTTTCTTGATAGTAATCACCATCATATTTTCTTATTTTTCTATTCTCTATGATCATCATTGTATGTGAGATCACAATAATTTAATAAATGCTTTATCTAATGTAACAAAACAAGTTAAAAATAATTTGCTGAAGGCTACCTTGATAGAGATTCCCAGATAGTATCAGGGATGGGATTTGAACTCAAATTCTTGGGCTCTAGAGTATTTCATATTTCTTCCACTGCATGATCCTAAATCTTCCAAGAGTCAGAGAAAAATCTAGGTAAATTAGATATCTGTAATTAGAAGACACATGGAAGTACTATCTCATTTTTTTTCTCACAAAAACTCTGGGAGGCATTGGGAAATACATATGGGAAATCCAAATGTAAGTCCAGTCTCATCCTTCACTAAGGCAAGCAGGCTAATTTTTAAAATAAATTAAATTCGGAAACACTCCAAAGAGGTATGAGATTCAACAAAATGAATTAAGCTCCTGGGAATATTATGAGGTAATAGATCTATCAAGGTGCTTTTTGGGGTAATCTATCGTTTGTCCTTCACTCTTGAAGAAGACCATGATATTAGGGAGATGATGCCTTGACATGCAAGTGAACTGGATTTGAGGGAGGGAAGTGCAAGGACACCTATCTCACTTTCTCCTCCAGAGCCATCTGGATCCAGTGGCCAGATAGAGATCAGGATGACTGGAGATGGCCCTGAATGCAATGGGAAACCTTGGACTTTTTAAGCTAAGGTCTTTAACAGGTCTCAGTTTGACTAATATCATGACCTATTCAGTGATTAAGGCTGGAGAAGAAAAAAATGAGCCTTTTTTACATAGCCAAAAAAAGAAAAGCAATCAATCTGGGGGAGCAAAACTCTCAGGATTTCTAACCCAAACAGTAGCAATTGCTATTTACATATGTGCTACATTAGAAGGCACAGCCAAATCATAGCACCTAAATTAGGAGATTTTAGGTAAAACCCAAATCTACACATTAAATCATCCCTGTTACTTAATCTTTAACTCCTGGGCTCATTTCCAACTTTAATTAATTGCTTTTTTTCCTTACTTTCATTATAAATAAAAGTTGAATAATTCTGAAATCTAACTGCCATCATTTCTACAATCCTTGCCTCATCCAAGGCTCATTTCCTCCTGCTGAATTCAAAGTCAGCAACACCTGGGGAGCCTGAAAATGAAATATGCTAGCCAGCTTCTCTTCCAGATAAGTATCTTCAAGCATTGCCCCTATGAATCATGGCAGGTGGGAGACACAACTCATCAGGAGGAAGTTCAATGGTCTAACACACTGGCAGGAAAGATTTTACCTGAAAGTCTAGGAGGAAGTTCCCTGCAACAAGACATATTGGAGGTTGGGGGCTGTTCCTTTTGCATGAGTTTTCTTTTTTCTTTTTCTGAGTAGAGATGTGAATGGCTAGACACCACTTTAGGAAAATCACTTTAGTAGCTGAGTGAAAAATAAATTACAGGAGAAAGACACTGGAGGCAGGAAGACCCAATAGAAGGCCATTGCAGTAGTTTAGATGAGAAGTTATTAGGTAGTTGATTGCATGAATAGTCAGAAGAAGAGAGAAATGTTTTGGAGACAGAAAAAAAAACAACAATATTTGGTCACTGACTGGACATATAGAGTGAATAAGTGTGAAAGACTGAGGATAATATTTAAGTTGGGAGCTTGAGTAATGGTAAGGATGCTGATGTCTATAGCCATAATAGAAAAGTCTGATGAGGAGTATTTGGAAAGATATCAAATTCTGTTTTAAATATATTGAGTTTGATATGGCTATGCAAAGTTCAGTTTTAAATGTCCACTAGGTAGCATGATGTGAGACTAGATCTCAGAAGAAAAGAGATACCATCTGGATTGCATAAAGGTAAACATGATAATTGAGCTCATGGCAGCTGATGAGATCACCAAGTTAAAGAATATAGAGGGAAAGGGCAGCTAGTTGGTGTAGTGAATAGAGCATCAGTCTCAAAGTCAGGAGAACCTGAGTTCAAATCTGCCCTTAGACACTTAATACTTCCCAACTGTGTGAACCTGGGCAAGTCACTTAACCCTAATTGCCTCAGCAAAAAAATAAAAAAA
>JAJPUD010008723.1:35450-47875 GCA_023553655.1 Myrmecobius fasciatus
GAACTTCTTTTTTTTATTCTTCTTGCTGGGGTCTATATATATATATATATATATATATATATATAATAAAAGGGATAGGGAAAAGAACTCAGGCCAGAGCCTTGTGGTAGATCTGGGTAAAGGACAAAAGAGACTAAGGATGGTCAGAAAGGTAGAAGAACCAAGAGACAAGAGTGCCATGAAACTCCAGAGAATAATAAAGTTTGCATTTAAATAATTCTTTAAGTCTTGCAAAGAGCTTGTTAAATTGGCTCACTTTATCTTCACAACAACCCTGGGAGGTAAGTGCTTTTTTATTTTTATTTAACAGATGAGGCAGAATAGGCTAAATGACTTGGCTAGAGTCACACAGCTAGTAAGTGTTTGAGGTCATGATTGAACCTTGGTCTTCCTGACTCTGGAATTAGCATTCTATTCAGTAATCCACCTAGCTTCTTCTGAGAGAATACCCTATGAGGAAAGGTCATCATCAATAACCCTAAATGTATGCTGTGATCTAGGAACAACCCCCTCTTTGTAGTTCTTCAAATACAACACTCCATATCTAAATCTAGGGCTTTGTCTCAAGCCATCCCTCATGGATGGAATGCTCTCCCTTCTCATCTTTACTTTCTCAACTTCCCTGGCTTCCTTCAAGTCTCAATTAAAGTCCAATCTTCTTGAAGAAGTCTTTCCTGGGCTTCCTTATTCTTAGTGCCTTCCCTCTGAGACTACTCCCAATTTATCCTGCCTAAACCTTGTTTGCCCATATTTTCCATATTATTTGAACAGATTTATCTCATTAAAGGCAGGGATCATGGTTTTGCTTTTCTTTGGGTCACCAGAACTTAGCACATAGTAGGAACTTAAAAATGCTGGTTGATTGAGAGATCAAGAAGACTGAGAAAAGGCCATTAGATTTGGTAATTAAGAGATCATTAGGAACTTTGGAAGAGAACAGATAATAACATTGATGATTTTGTTGTTTGTCCTTCATTTTTTAAAGAGACTAGTGACATCAAAGGGTGATGACTTGACTTGTGAATGAATTGGATTTAAGTGAGGCAGAGTTGCTTTATTCTTTCTTCCAGAGTCATCAAAGTCCAGTGGCAGGAAAAATGTCAGGATGACTGGTAATGGCCTTGAATGTAATAGATGACCTTACCATACTTTCAAATATTTTTCTTTTTTCTCCCATTTAAATAGTATTTTTTTCAATCAAACATAAAGATAGTTTTTAACATTCCTTTTGTCAAATTCTGAGTTCCAAATTTTTTTCTCCTTTCCTTCCTTACTTTCCCCCTCCCCAGGAGAGCAAGCAAATCGATATAGATTATACATGTACAATCATTTTAAACATTTCCATATTAGTCATGTTGTGAAAGAAAAATCAAAACAAAAAAAAAATCAAAACCATGAGAAAGAAAAAAAGTGAAAATAGTATGCTTTGATCCACATTCAGACTCCATAGTTCTTTCTCTGTATGTGGATGGCACTTTCTATCCCAAGTTTATTGGAATTGTTTTGGATCACTGTATTGCTGAGAAGAGCTAAGTCTGACAAAATTGATCATCCACAATCTTGCTGTTACTGTGCATAATATTCTTCTGGTTCTTCTCATTTCACTTAGCACCAGTTGCACCAGTTCATGCAAGTTCTCCAGGTTTTTCTAAAGTCAGCCTGTTCACCATTTCTTATACAATTATATTCCATTACATTCAAATGTCACAAGTTATTAGCCATTTTCCAAATGATGGGCATCCATTTAATTTAACCTTAGTGTCTTTGATGTGTCATGAAGCTTAAAATGTTCCACAGTGCCTGTTTCAGTCACTTTTATGGCCTTGGAACAAATTGTTCTCCTCAGTCCATTCTTCAAAACTCAAAGCTGTCAGTGAATTAGGGAGGTGTCTACCTCAAGTATATAAATACTTTTTCCAGTGGAATAATGATGAGATGATAGCTAATATGTTTATAACTCTTTTATGTTCTCAGTGAGCTTTGACTAGGTAATCACATTCACCCCACATATACAGTCAGTGACCAAATGTTTTTTCTTTCTTCACAGCATTTCTTATATATGCCCTCTTCCCCCCATTAGTGCAGTCATCAATCAGATGAAGGGGTTGAAACAGATGACCTTTCTCATCTGTTTCAAATCTAGATCTATAATCTCTTCATTTTCATTTGTGTTGTGATAGCATATGCCCAGAAGAGTATAATATGAGGAAGGGGGCAAAGAAGAGGTCAAAGTACCTCAGGAAAACCCAAGAAGTAAGAAAGCCCAACTCGCCTCTTCTGGGTTTCAAACTCTTTCCCTGTCAAATAAGTGCATTAAAATAAATAGCACTTTCAAGTTGCGAAATCCTATGAGATTGTGACTGATATCTTGAGTCTACCTTGGGAACAGCCATTCAGTGCTCTTAATGCCTCAGTTTCTCCATATGTAAAATGAAGGTGTTCTGCTTTTATGTGATCTCAGATTTCCTTTCCAACTCTAAAATTAACATTCTATGATCAAAGGATAAAGTATGTATGAAGTATTTTGCAAACCTTGCAGTGCTATGGAAATGGCATTTACCATTTTCTTTGCATATTGAACGAAGAAGACAATGTGGTATGTTAGAAACAAAGATGGGTCTGCATTTAAAAGACCTCTGGCCAAATCCCTGTTGTGTTTCTTACTTTTTAAGGGTCTTGTATCTTTCTGGGTTTCAGTTTCTTTCTCTACAAAAAAATCTTGGAGAAGAGGACCTCCTTCCTGATCTTCACCCTAAAATCCAAAGCCCAGTTGGCTCTGGACCCCAGATGCAGTATTAAATTTGATCATCAGTCAGTGTATATTAATTAAGTTCCTACCCTCTGCTGAACTTGTAAAGACAAAAGACTGCTCCTCCCTCAAGGAGAACAATGTTGTAGGAGAGATAACAAGCAAACAATTATGCAGAAACACATTATAGACAGGAAAATTTAGAACTGATGCACAGAGGGAAGTTACTAATATTAAGCAGAGTCAAGAAAGATTTCTTGTGTTCAATAGGAATGTAGCTGGGACTTGGACATGGCCAAGGATGATGGAAGATGAGTAAGAAGTAAAGATGAGCAGGGAGAGCATTCTCCCCCAGGCATGGGGGACAAACAGAGAAAACGCCCAAAGTCAGGAGATGGCGGGTCATCTTCAACAGCAAGGAGTTTAACATCACAGGATTGCAGAGTAGAGGGGAGAGGGGTAAAATCTAAGAATAGAAAGATGAGGGTGGGGGAACAAAGTTGGAAAAGGTTCTGAACATCAAAAAGATCTTATATTTGAGTTACAAGGGAGTCATCATAGAATCTGAAAGTCTGAATGAAACAGCATGGATTTATGAAAGAGTAATTTAAAAAAAATGTGTGTGTGTGTGTGTGTGTGTGTGTGTGTATGTTTCCAATGCTTAGTACAGTTTCTGGCACATAATAGATGCTTAATAGATGTATCTAAAGTCAAAGATTGTTCAATTGTGTTCAGCTCTTTTTGACCCCATTTGCCATTTTGGGGGCACAGTGAAGTAGTTTGTCATTTCCTTCTCTACATCATTTTATAGATAAAGAAACTGAGGCAAACAGATTAAAGGACTTCCTCAGAGTCATATAACAAGTAAGTGCCTGAAGCTGGATTTTAACTCATGAAGATAAGTCTTCCTGACTCTATTCTCAGCACTCTTTCTACTGTTCCATCTTGCATTCAGATTCTGATTCTGCCACTTACTCCTGAGCAAAGGACTTTACTTCTTTGGCCCTCAGTTTTCTCTTCTATAAAATAAGGCTTTGGGACATGATGTTCTCTATGGACAATTAATTAATCAATAAACATTTATTAAATGCTAAGCATTGGGGATACAAAACCAGTCAAAAGACAGTTTCTGCCTTAAGTAATTTACAATTTAATGATCCCTTAATCTATTATACTATCTATAAATAGGCTTTCTGCTGATCTAAATTACAAGGTAAGATATGTCTTCTTATTTATTCCATCAATAACCTGACCTCGCACCTAAATAAGATGAAAACTTATGGGCCATTTTTGGCATATTCCAAAGCCTGACTCAGACATTTAAAAAAAAATCAGAATTAAATATCAAAGTTCCAGATTCCAGGAAAGAAGCGCAAATTGCAATAAAACTCTGTGAATCAAAAAGAAATTCAAATTTAAGATGACAGCTAATGCTGAAGTCCTCTCACCAAGTCGGAGGGAATCAAGATAATGCTTAGATTGTGAGAAAGGGAGTTGGCAGGGTAGAACCAAACTTGGAGCTTGACATATCTCATATCTAATCTTCCAAAGCCTGTGGGAGGGCAGGAAACAAGCCTGATGAGGCCCTGAGCAATTTTCCTTTGGTGGGAATGCTGACAGTATCCAGGATTTGTGTTAATTTCTCATATGAAAACTCTTTTTAGGATCCTTGTCAGCTAATTCTTAAAGTCTTTGCCCAAAGAAAACACTCCAAGAAGACTATCAGAAAGCAAGGCCATAGTAGCAAGGCTAGGGATCCCCAAATCCATCCTGGTAGAGAAAAAGACCCACGAAAGAGAGCCTGGAAATTGGAAGACCCAGATTATAGCACTGTCACTAGGTTTCAAATAAATACTCTTTGAATAAAGGGGAATAAGAGTCAGCAGCTGGTTGACATAATCAGCCAGGGCAGGAATTGGAATCCAAACCCAGATTACCTGTGACTTTCTTGAAGGAGATAAGGACAAGCCTTGACCTTTGAGTTCCACAATTGCTAGGACATTAATCTAGCAGGAGGATGAGAGTTGAATTTAGAGGAGCTTGGTTCAAATTTTGCCTCTGATAGTTATTACATGTGTGAACAAATCCCTTTGTCTTTCCAGGTCTTTTCTCTTCTGTAAAATGAAAAGACTGGGTTAGATGGTGCTTTAGATTCCTTAAAACTCTGTGATTCTACGATTACAGGTAGAGGAAGGTAAAAAGACAGGAAGAAATGATACATAACAGCTTCTTCAGTAAGACCATAAAGAATTGGAAATGGAGGAGATGCTCATCAAATAGCGAATGGCTGAACACGTTGTGGTATATGATTTCGATGGAATACTATTGTTATAAGAAATGATGAACAGGATAGTTTCATAAAAATGTGGAAAGGCAATAGGAACTGATACAAAGTGAAGTAAGCAGAATCGGAAGAACATTATATAACCATAACTACAATATTGCATGATGATCATCTGTGAATGACTTAGTTATTCTGATCAATACAATGATCCAAGACAATTCTGAAGAACTTATGATAAAAAAAATACTGTTACTTCCAGAAAAAGAACTGAAGAAGTCTTAGTACACATTGAAACATACTTTTTTACTTTATTTTTCTTGTCTTTTTTGTATGGAAATATGTTTTGTATAATCTTACATGTATAACTGATAACACATTTCTTGCCTTCTTGATGAGTGGGAAGGGATGGGAAGGAGGGAGATAATTCAGAATGCAAAACTTTAAAAATGCAACCTTAAAATAAATAAATAACTTTGTTAAAAAGAGAGAAAGGAATACTTTGGCCTTGATGTCAAATTCAATAAGAAATGCCATCATTTTCCCAATTCTGAATCAGAGAACAGTGCTCTCAATAGTTCCAAGCTGCTCCCTATTACTATAGCCTATATTTTTTTTCTTTAATATCCAAAGCCTGCTGAAAATGCTTCAAGGTTATAAATTCTAAAACATCTTGAGCTCAGAAAAATTAAAATAACAATTGAAATAAAAAGTATTTATCAAGTGCTTACTGTATTCTAACGATCAAAAAATAACTAGTATTTATAAAGGCTTGCAAAGTGCTTTGCAAATATCTCATTTGATCTTCACAACAACCCTGGGAGGTAGGTGCTATAATTATTCCCATTTTAAAGATGTGGAAATGACTGAGAGGTTAAGCAATTAGCCCAGAGTCATACAAAATTGGTAAGTATCTGAAACCCAGATTTGAACATGAGGCACTTATGACTCCAGGTTCACCCCCACTACCTCCTACACTACTTAACTTGCTAAAAAAAAGCAGGAAAGTTTGTGCTGTCAAGGATTCATATGGAATTGACTGGAATCTGAAAGTCTGTGTGTTCAAATGCTACTCAAGATCCTAGCTTTGTGACTCTGAATAATCCACTTAAATTCTTTCAACCTCATTTTCCTCAACTGTAAAATGGAGAAAATAAGAGTAGATATTTCACAGGATTGTTGTAAAGAACAAATGAGAAAATATTTCTAAACTGCTTAGCAAAGTGACTGACACATAATAAGCACTATACAAATATTGTTGTTCAATTGTTCAATCAAATCTGACTTTTATCCTTTTAAGGGTTTACCTGGGAGAAATACTGGAGTGCTTTGTCATTTTCTTCTCCAGCTCTTTTTATAGATGAGGAAACTGAGGCAAACAGGGTAAAGCCATTTATCCAAGGGTTGCACAGCTATTAAGTGTCTGAGACTAGATTTGAACTAAGACAGATGAGTATTCTTGACTTCAGACTTGGTACCCTATCTACTACTCTACCTAGTTGCATATAAATGTTAGCTATTATTATTATTATTATTATTGCTTTTGTAATTGCCTCATAGATTATTATCAGGATCAAAAGAAAAATAATATTTGTATATAACTCTGCAGACCTTACAATACTATATAAATGTTACCTATTTTAATACTATTATTATTGTCCCATAGCATTACTATGAGGATCAAATGAGATATCCGTAAATAGTTCTGCCAATTTTATAATGCTATATCAATGCTAGCTATTAAAATTATTAATTATAATCATCATCATCAATATTAGTGAAGAAAGGATCCATCATAAATAATATCTTGGACTTTGTGAATTATCAAGTGTTTTCTGTTTCTCTGCACTTAGTTTACAAAAGAATTGGGTCAAACAAAACTGTTTAAGAATTAATAAAGAAAATAAAGGCAAAGAAATACGAAGGTATCATGAGGAATTTTGGCTGAAGCCTTACTGTAAGTTATTGATTTGTAACTTCCCAAACGTGACAGAACCCAGAATGCTGGGAAGGAGTTTGGGTTTGGAGGGTGGACTGAATTAAGGTGTAAGGTCTTTTCATCTTACTGTGTCTGTATCTTCAGTATCTCTGAAAAAGATGCTAAAAGCATGCACAATAATTTCAAAGAGAAGAAACTAGCCAGCAGATATTAAAAAGTCTCTGTCAGAACACCTAGAAATGAAGGCAATCAAGGGCCACAAATAGTTATGACCTTAACTCTCTTGGAAGAGCCAAGTCAGCAAGGGCTAAACTCAACTCAGTGGGGAGCAGACTCTCAGGCTTATTTTTACACTTCCTTAGCAGAAGCAAATAGTTTCAATCTGAACTCACTTTAAATTAGCACAGCTCCCTGGTCCCCTTCTAGGAAATGCTCTCCTCATCCCTCCTGCCCCCGCAGTACTTAGAGCCCTTCTGAAATCATTTTGGATTACTTTGGATGCACTTTGCATTCTCTTATCTGAGGACAAATTGAAAGTCAACCGTAGGGGCAGGTAGATGGTACCTACAGCCCTGAAGTCAGGAGGACCTGAGTTCAAATATGACTTCAGACACTTAATACTAACTAGCTGCATGACTTTAGGTAAGTCACTTAACCGCCATTGCCTCACCAAAAAAAAGAAGGAAAGAAAAAAAGTCAAACATAAATTCCCTGAGGGGGTGGCTTTATTTTTGTCAATATCTCTAGTTTCTAACACTATAAATTTTTTAAAAATATTTTATGAACCCCTGTTGTTTTTATGTCATTTGCAAAAAATAATGTATTATTGTTATTTTTTGACTTAGATACTTAGACTCTTCACATATTAAGTGGCTTGCCCAGCATCTCAAATACTAGCAATTATTATGATTATTAATCATTAGTAATCAATATTAAGACAAATGGATGGTGCACTAGATAGAGCATCAGGTCTGAAGTCAAGAAGATTCCTCCTGCCTTAAAATCTGGCCTTAACAGACATTTATTAGCTGTGTGACCCTGGATAAGTCATTGAACCCTGTTTGCTTCAGTTCTTTATTAATAAAAAGAGGTGGGAAAGGAAATGGCAAGTCACTCCACTATGTTTGCCAAGAAAATCCCCAATGAGGTCATAGAGATTCAGACAGGACTGGAACAACTGAATGATAAAAATCAATGTTAATAATCATAATGATATTATTGATTCTTAATAGTAACAAAAATAGCATTCATGAGTTAATATCTGAGCATTCTAAGTATATAAGTATCCAAGTAGGTATTTCTCTAAGCTTATACATTTCAGGAATATTCTGACCTGCATCAGTGGAGTGAAGTTCTGGGAATTCTCTATATCAAGTCAAATCCTGCCTATCCATACCCCTTTTAAAATGCTTTAAAGTTGAGGAGAAAAGTCCTTCACATATATTATCTCTTTTGATCCTCATATACATCCTTTGAGATAGGTGCAAATAAATATTACTCCTATTTCACAAAGGAGGAAACTAACCTCAGAGAAGTTAAGTGACTTGAGCAGGGTCATACAGATAGCATCAGAGGCAGGATGCAGATTTCAAGTCTAGCACTCTATGCCATTATGCCTTCATTCCCAACTTGAACTGATCCCTTCTTCGTAACAAAGAAAAATAATTAAGTAAAAGCAATGTATGCAATGGAGGCAACATTCTGCCATCATTGTTCTCCACCTCTGTGATCAGAAACTCATTTTAATTTTTTGTGTCCCCATTTTTTAGTACAGAACATAGGATGCATCAGACACTTAGGATCTGAACAGTACTGAATTGAATTCATGGTGCCATAATAGAAAGTTTAGTGAGTCTGGAGTCAGATCCTTGAGTTCAAATACTCCAAAAGAAAAAAGAGTATTTCATTATCTATTCCTTTGGACCATTACTGGGTTGTTCAGTTTGAGTCTATTCCCCATTCAATAATTTTTCAATGTTATTGTTGCAGTCATGGGAACAAACCTAGAGAAATCAAGAATACTGCACATGTGAGTTGGGTCATTTCAATTTGCATTAATTCATGCAAATCTTCCCATATTGCTCTAAATTCCTGATTTTAGTAAAGGTCTTGAATGCAATAGGTGCTTAATAAATGTATATTTCTGAACTGAACTGAATAATCATTTGGTGGGCAGAGGAGGTACTTAATAAGTGTATGTTTCTGAATTGAACTGAATAAGCAATTTGTGGGAAGAAGAAGTGCTTAATAAATTATGTTTCTGGGCAGCTAGGTGGCACAGTGGATAGAGCACCAGCCCTGAAGTCAGGAGGACCTAAGTTCAAATCTGGCCTCAGGCACTTAACATTTCCTAGCTATGTGACCCTGGGCAAGTCACTTAACCTTGATTGTCTCAGAAAAAAAAAAGAAAAAGAAAAAGCAAAGAATAAATGTATGTTTCTAAACTGAACTGAATAATCAGCTTGTGGGCATAGGAGGTACTTAATAAATGTATGTTTCTGAATTGAAATGAATAATCAGTTGGTGGGCAAAGGTTGGCAGAGAAAAGTGTCAAAGCATCTTCAAATATTGAGAGTTGGTAATTACTCTGTTAAATCCTCACCCGTGCTAGGCAACATGAAACAAATGAAAGTTTTTTTTTTCCCCTGCAAAATTCAACTCACATCTTCTCATAAATCCTGCCTGAAGCTTTTGCTTCAATTCCTTGGGCTCATAACCTCATCACAAGGTCATGGAAAAGAGATTGAGCGAGGTTACCTCCAATGTCATCATAGCTGAATGAGGATAACAGAAAATTATACATGGGCTCTGATGATACTGATGCTTAGAAGGGGAAAAATATTCACCCAATTATTGCTGGATCAATGAATCAGCAATTATGGATACTCCCCAAATGCAGAGTATGGCTTCAATTTGTCTATCTGAAAATCTGAGATAATAACTTGCAAATTCTCATGTCTCTTACAAGAATAACTGAGACTAATAAAGAGAGATATTTCTTGCCTTCAAAGCCAATCAGAATGTGGTTATTCAATGGCGGAGGGGAATAGTTCATTCATATTTCAACAATAAATACACACTGAAGACAATTATCAACACAATTGTGTTTCAAGAATGATCAGAGTACCATCTTATTTCTGAGCTATTTCACAATTTCATTAAAGCACAAGGATGACCCTTTCTGTCTACTTTTTTAAGTTTTTGCATAGTGGTTAGAGTACTGAATAGGAAGTAAGGAAGCCCCAGAGTTCAAATCTCATCTCTAGAGGTGAAAAGTCTATAACCCTGTTATGGCTCTTCAGTTGTTTCACCTGTATCCTACGCTTAATAATCCAGTTTTGGAGAGTTTTTTGGTTTATCTGTTTGATTTGGTAATATACTGGATTGATCTGCCATTTCCTTTTCTAGTTCATTTTACAAGTGAGGAAACTGAGGCAAATAGGATTAAGTTTTCCTATATATTTTACTATATGTTGCCCACAGCTAGTTGGAACAAACCATTTAATTGCCAATTCCAGCATAGAACCATGGGATTAGAACCAGATGGAGTCAAAGGACCTAGGTTCAAAAGCGATTTCTGATGCAATCCATCTTTCTGACCTAAGCAAGCCAGCTGCCATCTCTGGGCTTCAGTTTCCTGAGTCTTAAAATGAGGAGGTTACTATAGATGACCTCTCAAGTCCCTAACAGCGCCAGAGCAATGACCTATGTCACCTTTGACAAATCAACTTGACAAATTTACTGCGCTGAGTTTCAGTTTTCTCATCTGTCAAATGACTGGGTTGGTCTGATGATTTTTGAAGTCCATTGCAATTCTAGACCTATGATCCTTTAATCTACTAAGTCACTACTGCATGACCTTATATTCTACTATGTCATAGGCAAGTTGTGGAAGGAGTTGTCATACCAGGATTTCTCTACATGAAAAAATTAACAGATCACAAATGTTTCAGGTTAATTCTTTTCTGCATTGACATAATGACAGATCCTTTGTGTACTTGTGCATATCTGGCATCAGGTTTGTATTTTAAGGATTTGTTTCCCCCTTGTTTCTTTATGACAACTTTTAAGAAAGCAGAGAATCATTTAAAAATCACATTTTAAAATAAGGCAAATAATTCCTCTATCCCCATCAACACCATTCCTAGACTGACAGAAGAAATTTTGCACTGTGTCATTTGTTTATGGAGGGCTATTTATAGTTTATATACAAAAATTGTTTATCTGTTTATATCTGGTCATTCTTAGGTAATGTAGACTTCTAGTAAGGACAAAAGATAGCAGGAAAATTATGTGAATGAAGCAAATCTTTCTGGAGTTCTTCCCACAGAATTCTTTCCCTTTCATCTCATTCAGTGTAATTGGTTACTGGGAAGGTATAATGAATTCACAGCTGTCAGATTTTATAGGATAAGAGTGTCCATATTCTGCAGTGTAAAATAAATGCATTCTTCTCCTCCCCTTCATCCATAGCCCCATGCTACCCTCTTTTCTAGTTCTCAAAAGAAACACTTCCTTTTTCTAACTGACTGAAGCTTGGAGCTTGTTCTCCAAGCACTTGGAGAACACCAATTAGCATGTTGTTGGAATCATGTTCTTCCACAGGGAGTATTTAAAGAAAGTATAGCTTATCAATCAGTCCTGCAGATCTGGGGCAATGGTCCTCACAAAGTACTGATAATATCCATGCTCTTGACATACTTGTGACACATTTGTGCCTTCATGAGCTGCTTATCTTATAGTACATAGAATATAAATTCCTAGAGAGTGGGGACTGCTTTTGCTCTGGTCTCTCTATCTTCAGGGCTTACCACATTGCCTGGAACATAGTAGGGACCTTCTTTGCTTAAATGAATAATAATAAGGATTTCAAGGCTTTGGAAGATCCTAAAAGCAATAGAAATGAAATTTACTAGAAGGAAAATAAAATTAATACAGAAAAAATGCATTATTATATTTAAAGTATGCTTATAGATATTTTTTCTCATTCAAATTACTGTTAGAATCATGAAATATATATTCAACATATACATACATATGTGTGTATATATATAATAGAACAAAGAATAAAATCTGTTTTAAAATGGACATGATTATAACCAAAGCTAGAGAAGATCTCAGAGATAACTGAATTGAACTAACTGATTTTGCTGGACATCTCCAGCAATGGTACCACCAATATATCCTACCTTTCCAAGTCCATAGATTCCTTTTATATGATTTCTTTTCCCACTAGAAGGTAAGCTTCTTGAAGGTTGGGAATGTTTGGCTGGCTTTTATTTATTTATTTCTTCAGTGCTTAACATAATGACTGGCACACAGTAAACCCTCAGTAAATCACTATCTCCACTATCTCTGTCTTTCTATCTCTCTCCCCTCCCCATCTCTCTCTCTCTTTCTCTCTCTTTGTCTCTCTCTCTCTCTCTCTCTCTCTCTCTCTCTCTCTCTCTCTCTCT
>JAJPUD010008723.1:47885-58861 GCA_023553655.1 Myrmecobius fasciatus
TCTCTCTCTCTCTCTCTCTCTCTCTCTCTCTCTCTCTCTCTCTCTCTCTATCTCTCTGTTTCTCTACTCGACAACATATAACATTCATATAGAATGCTAGTGGCAGATTCAAAACTAGAATCTGGGTCTTGAGATTAAGAGACAAATTTTGTCTTTAGAGGATCATTCAATCCACCAACAACTATTTTTTTTAATTGTAGTAAATTTATTTTAATACACATTACTTTATGAATCATATTGGGAAAGAAAAATCAGAGAAAAAGGGAGAAATTATGGGAGAGATAAAAAAACAGAAAAAAGTAGTGAACTTAGCATGTGTTGATTTACATTGTCTCCTTAATTTTTTTTTCAGGATGCAGATGGTATTTTCTGATCAAAGTTTATTGGAATTGCTTGGGATCAATGAACTTCGGAGAAGAACCAAGCCTTTCCTAGTTGATTATCACACATCTTGCTGTTACATTGTACAACCTATTCCTGGTCCTGCTCATTTCACTCAGCATCAGTTCATGTAAATCTTTTCAGGCCTTTCTATCATCAGCTTGTTCATCATTTTTTAAAGAACAATAATACTCCAATACCTTCATGTACGACAGCTTTGTCTGGTCATTCCCCCGCTGATGGGCATAAATTTCTTTTCCCAATACTTTTCTACCACAAAAAGAGCTGCTGCAAACATCCTTTTCCCTCCTTTATGATTTCCTTGGAATATAGATAAAGTAGTGACACTGCTAGGTCAAAGGGTATGCACAGTTTGATAATCTTTTGGACATAGTTCCAGATTGCTCTCCAGAATGGTTGGATCATTTCACAACTCTACCAACAATGTATTAGTGTCCCAGTTTTCCCACATCCCTTTCAACATTTATCATTTTCTTTTCTTGTTATCTTAGCTAATCTAAGAAGTATGAGGCCAACAACTATTTATTATATACCTACTATGTGCCAGGTACTTTGCTCGACACTAGATTTTAAGACAGTAGATTTCATGAAACAGATGATTTCTGAAACTACCCAGTACAATCCTTCAAATTAAAGATAAAGAAACTGAGCAACAGTAAGGTTAAGCAATTTGTCCAAATTCAGGAAGGTACTAAAGAGCATTGTCAGGATTTGAATCCATGTATTGTGATTTCAGATACAGGACTCTTTTAGTTTCACCACATTTTTCAGAAATGAAGAAATCCTATTATTATTAAGAAATTATCTTAGAATATCTAAAAATTTAATAGTAGCCAGCATTTATACAAAATACACACACATACTTTATTTACTTTAACATTAACTTTTGGAAAATGTTAAGTTCCAAATTTTCTCCATTCCTATAACCCTTCCCCCTATCCCTTAAGAAGGGAAACAATATAATTTCATACATATGAAGTCATGCAAAACATATTTCCATATTCCACTTTGTAAAAAAAAGGCAAAAAAGTGGGAAAAGTATGTTTTAGTTTGTTCTAGAAGTTCATCATTTTTCTCTCTGGATATGGATAGCATCTTTCATTATGAGTCTTTTGGAACTGTCATAAACATTATATTGATTAGAGTAGCTTAGTCTAACAGTCAACCATCATTACAATTGTTTACCTAGCATTTTAAGATTTTCAAGGTGCTTTACGAATATCATCTCATTTTATCCTCATAAACCTGGGAGGTTGGTGGTATTATTTTTCAAGTAAGGAAACTAAGGCAGAGAATAATTCAATGACTTGCCCAGAATTACAGAGCTAGCAAATATCTGAGGTTGGACTTGAACTCAAGTTTTCCTCCCATTTCTAGCACTCTACCCACTTCCACAGAACAGAGCGCTTCCTATTCGTAACAGCTGACATGCGCCATGCTACTTTCTTTAAATGTGCCAGATAGAGAATCTGCCTTGCCTTTGAGACACTAAAGGAATAAGTATACATCTGTGATTTTTTTTTACTACAATTCTATGTTCAAATAATACATTTTAAAAAATAATCTAGGAAAGGATTCTCTGATCACGTCTTTGTTTCATAGTTATAGGGTAATGGTTCATTTGTTACCATTTGTTTGTTAATTGTTCAAAAATTAACCTTGGCTTTGATTATCACAAGGAAAGAAAAAAACAGAAAGGAGACTTCCATCACATACAAATTAAAGAAGATAAGAGTCACTAATGCACAAAGGGATGCCCTGATTTGGTCCTTGCGGGCCTGAAATTGGTGCTAAGCAACAAATAGCTGTCTTTCTAAAATAAAGCATAAGTTGAGAGAGGAATCTTTAGATTTTCTTATAATCTTCTCTGCCTTTCTCTGTCTCTGCCTCTGTCTTTCTCTGTTTCTGTCTCTATTCACTCTGTCTTTCTCTGCCACCCTGTCTCTCTGCCTCTGTCTTTCTCTGTTTCTGTCTTTCTGTCTGTCTCTCTTTATCTTTCTCTGTTTTTTTTCCGTCTCTATTTCTTTGTCTCTCTCCATCTTTTTCTATTTCTTTGTCTTGTTGTCTCTCTGTCTCTGTGTCTCTATTTTCCTGTCTCTCTGTTTTTCTCTTTGTCTCTCTCTGTCTCCATCTCTCTGTATTTCTCTTTGTGTGCCTTTCTTTCTCTCTCTCCATCTCTGTCTCTGTCTCTGTGTGTATCTGTCTGTCTTTTTCTCTTTGTCATTATATTTATCTTTCTCTGTCTCTGTCTTTCTGTCTGTCTCTCTATCTTTCTCTATCTTTCTCTCCCTGTCTGTTTTTGTCTCTCTCCATCTTTGTCTCTATCACTTTGTCTTGCTTTCTGTCTGTCTCTGTCTCTATATTTTTCTGTCTCTCTGTCTCTCTTTCTTTGTCTCTCTTTGTCTCCATCTCTATCTCTCGTTTTCTCTGTCTCTCTGTATTTCTCTTTGTGTGTCTCTCTTTCTCTCTCTCTCCATCTCTGTCTCTCTCTGTATGTGTATGTACCTGTCTGTCTCTTTGTCTTTGTCTTTGTCTTTATCTTTCTGTGTGTGTGCCTTTGTCTCTCTGTCTCTCTCTGTTTCAGCATCTCTTTGGAAAAGAGATGGCAGGATAAGACTTCCTGGTACCTCACAAAGGTAATTAATTTAGATAATGTCAGGGCAGACAAACACCATGAAGAGCATATCTTAAACTTGAGTAATATGAAGCATAAAGGTGACAAACTAGATATTCCTACTTCAGTAAGAACAAAATACCCAAAACAATAACATAGAGATGCAGAGGGAGAAAGACCTTCAATTTCAAAGAAATGACAATGGGAAAGAACTTACCAGAAAGACCTAGCAAAATCATGCTGCTTTTTAGGTTGGATACCTCAGAGGCCATATAATCCAATCTTTGCTGGACCAAGAATTCTCTCACCAACATTTCTGCCACATGGCCATTCAGCTTGAGGACCTCCAGAGAGGAAGAAGCCATCACTCCCTGGGCATCTCTATTCTACTTTGCTCTAGCCCATTTTTTAGGAAGTTTCTCTTGACATCAAGCTGAAATCTATTAACTGTTAATTGCCAAAGCAGAATATACTTAGTACCACTTCTATATGACAACCCTTGAAATAACAGCACCTTCTTTCTTGTTCATAGTTAGACCAGGAAGAATATTTCCTGGTCTAGAAGCATTTCCATGTACTTAAGCAAGTTATAGAAGCATTCCCATGTACTTAAGCAAGGAGGGCAATGCAGAGATTTCAAGAGATTTGGGAATAAAGCTCATAGTTGAAGTCTTAAATTGAAGAGCATAAGCTCATAGACATTGAACAGGAAAGAACCTTAGGTATTTTCTAGTGCTACTCCTTTCTTTTACAATCAAAAAAACAAAGACCCAAAGACGTTAATTATCTAGTCTAATGTTGCTTGGTATAAATGTAAGATCCAGGTTTTAATAATAGTCCTCTCTCTCCAAACACAGATTCCATTGTACTACTCTGGTGTATATTTTGTTTCTTTTTATCAACTGTAGTTCCTTTACAGGTACCTGTACAAAGTAGACAGTTGACAAATACTCTATAAATGAAAATAAAAATCCATACAAGTAAATGTCAAGTACCTAGGTACACTTGAATTTCTTATTTCAATATCAGAATTTCTCTTTCTAAGAATAAGAAAGAAGGAAAGAAAAAAGAAAGATAGGAAAAAAAAGGAAAGAAGGACCAAAGAAGGAGAGAAGGAAGGAAGAAAGGAGGGAGAGAGGGAAAGAAGGAAGGAATGAGGAAAAGAAGGAAGAAGAGAAGGAAAGAAATAGAGAAGAAAGGAAGGAGAGAAGGAAAGAAGAAAGGAAGGAAGGAAGGAAGGAAGGAAGGAAGGAAGGAAGGAAGGAAGGAAGGAAGGAAGAAAGGAAGGAAGGAAGGAAGGAAGGAAGGAAGGAAAGAAAGAGAAGGAAGTAAGAAGAAAAGGAAAGAAGAAAGGGAGGGAGGAAGGAAGGAAGGAAGGAAGGAAGGAAGGAAGGAAGGAAGGAAGGAAGGAAGGAAGGAAGGAAGGAAGGAAGGAAGGAAAGAAGGAAGGAAGGATGGATCTATCAATTATAGGACTTTCTTTTGTGGATAAAGTTGTGTATGCTTAAAAGATCTTTTCAGAACTAAAACGCTTTTATATTACTATTACTTCTTCTACTTCAAACCTAGTCATTTGCATTAGGATCAACTTTAGTCCAGGCTCTTGAAGATGGACTGTGAGGAATCCCATTAGCTGTTTCTGCTCAGCATGCATTTTGGTAATTCCTCTGCCTAAAGCGTTTTATCTTTGTTCAAAGTAATATACAGCCTGGTGGTTGGCGCACTGAAATCAGGAACCACAGCCACCAACATTAGCCATGATCTATGATGTAGGCATGCATTTATGAAGCATTCTGATGAACACTAGCAAGCAGTGTAATCTAATTATTGTTGCTATTAGATTGTTATTTATGTTGCGTTTGTTCCCACTGTCGCTCTGGCTAGGGGAGCAAAGCTGTATTTTTGGATTATGACCCTCTGGAGATCCCATCAAAAGTAATGGCAGCTGCGACAAGGAAAGGAGGGTGGCAGTAACTCACTGCAGTTACCCACCAAAAGGAGATGTTAAATAATTTAATTCCAAATTCTGTACACTCCCCAAAAATGGGAAATATTAAATGTTAAATATATGGCTATAATAAAAATAAAGTAACACAAGGGTAAATTAAGGCAAAAACTTGCACTTTTCTTGCTTTAGAAATAGACTATTCCATAATGGATCTGGATGAGTGTCAGGGAATGCTAAATGAGGCAGTCTAGGGTACAATTTCATAGAGAATTGGGCTCATAATTCCCCTCCAAAGCCATGCTTCCATCTTAAAGTATTACTGCCTCCTTATTAGATCCATATGCTGTGCTTCCCAAAAGATGCAGCACAAACACACCCACTCAGAATTTTGAACACTAACTCAAGCAAAGCTCCGAGTAGCTTGCAAAGCCTCTAGAGCTGTCTCTTTCCCATTCTGTTCCAAGGACTCCCCAGTTCACTTAAGCAAAGAAAGGAAGCTTTACATCATATCCCCATAGTTCAGAACACTTGAATTCAAGTTTAGTTCCTGATACTAATTAGCTATATCAAATTGGTGAGTCAATTACCAAGTATTTAAATGGATGTCATATGCAAATGGGGTTATTCCACTTAAGTCCAAAGGGGAAAGTTAGGAGCAATTGGATAAGAATGAAATAAATAAATTTGGGTTTTAGGTAATAAAATGATTTCATCACACTAAGCTATCCAGAGAAGAATGAGCTTCTCTAGAAGCTAGTAAGCTCCTTCTTGGATGTGATTATAAACAGAGGCAGAACAATCATTCTTCTGAGCAATGCAGAAAGGATTCTTTGGAATAAAGTAGACTAGATGTCTGTCTAGTTCTGGGGTTTTGTGACCTCTTTGAGGTCCATTTTCTTCTTTCTCAAAAAATAAATCTTATGATAATTAGATCTATTTAATAAAATTCAATACAATAAACATCTGCTAATGTCTACCATGAGTAAAATCATTGGTAATATCCTTTGTCTCACAGATAAGGAGATTATGTTATAATATCTAATAATTGAGGATGCATGTAGATGGTTCAAAGTAAAAAAAAAACATAGAAATGGATGATTGAAAAAGATGGGTAGGTCACATGATAAGAGTGAGGAGTAACTGTTGGGCAGCAAATTATCTTTTTCAAAATAAAAAGTAAGAATAGATTTCTGCATATTGGGAAATATATGCATAGACCTGGATAAGAACTATTCAAGATGGTCAGGAAGGAAGAGATCTCACTTTCCTTCTTGGACAGAATATTGTCTCTGAGATCATTAAACTGTTCTATTATGTGCAAAGCACACAATAACAAATGGTCCCTTGTCCTGAAGAAAGTTATGCTCTAATGAGAGAGGGAGTAGTTTTTTCTTAACATCTATTAAAGCAAAAATAAATAAATAAATAAATAAATAAATAAATAAATAAATAAATAAATAAATAAATAAATAAATAAATAAATAAATAAATAAATATGCACGTTAATATCAAGAAAGAAAGTTAATTTGGCCTGTATGTATATACGTGTGTGTGTGTGTGTGTGTGTATGTGTGTGTTTCTGAAGAAAGTCAACTCCTATATTCTGTGGCTAAGTCTTAATGATTTTCCTTTGGTAACATCTCTCATATATATACCTTTTCTCCCCTGGCCACCACTTTGGTACAGGCCCTCATTACCTATGTCTGCATTGTTAAAATAGCCTTGCTAGTTGTTTTCCCTGTCTCAAGTCTTACCCCAATCCAGTTCATTTTCACTCAACTGTCAAATTGATCATTCTAAAGCTCCTTTGATCATTTCATACTCCCTTCCTCACTCAACAGTCTCCACTGGCCCCAAATTACCTCTATAATCAAATATAGAATCCTTTGTCATTCAAAATTCTTCATAACTTCTTATTTTTCTAGTATACTTAAACCTTCTTCTCCACTGACCACATATTCTGCCTTCTTGTGACATTTGACTTCTTACTGTTCTATATATAAGACACTTCTTCTCTTGACTCTGGATATTTTCACTAGCTCTTCCTCCAAGCCTGAAGTGACTCATCTCTGCCATCTCCTCTCCTTGACTTTCTTTTTTAGTTTTTAAAATATACTTTTCATTTCATTAAATATTTCCTAGTTACATATAAAAAATTTAACTTTCATTTAAAAAACAAGCTCCAAATTCTCTTCATCCCTTTTGGACCTCCCTCCTTCTTAAAAAGGCAAACAATATAATTTCAAATATACATGTGAAGTCATGCAAAACATATTTCCATGTAGCTATGCTGCATAAAGAATATCCACATGAAATACCCAAGAAAAACAACTTTAAAAGCTATGCTACAATTTCCAATGAGAGTTCATCAGTTCTTTTTCTAGAAGTGGACAACATCTTTTGTTACCAATATTGCCAAAATGTCTTGAACATTTTCTTGATCAGAGTAGCTACTTTCACAGTTCATAATCTTTATAATATTGCTGTCACTCTGTACATGTTCTCCTGGTTTTGTTCATTTCACTTTGTATCAATTTGTGTAAGTCTTCTGCCTGAACAAGTTGTGGTATATAATTGTAGTGGATAACTAAAAGAAATGCTAAACAAGATAATTTCAGCAAATGGTTTCAGAAAAACCTGGAAAGACTTAAATGAACTTACATGATGAGCACAACTAGGAGAACATTATATACAGTAACAGCAAAATTCTGTGATAACCAGCTATGGCAATCTTAGCTCTTCTCAGCAATACAATGATCCAAGACAATTCCAAAGGACTCAGATGAAAAAAATGCTATCCACATCCAAAGAAAGAACTGATGAAGACTTAAAACAAATCAAAGAATGTTATATTCCACTGTCTTATTTTTCTTCTTTTTCTCCACTTCAATCTATGTTTTCTTTTACCTTATGATTTATATGGAAATGTTTTGGAAGACTGCACATGTATAACCTTTATCAAGTTATTTACTATCTCAGGATAAGGGGAGGTGAGGGAAAAATAAAATTTGGAACTCAAACTTAAAAAAATGAATGGTAAAAATTGTGTATTAAAAATGTTTAGCTGGAAAAAAAAGATTTGAGAAGAGAGAGAGATCTCTTAACTGTACCATCTGGGAAAAAGTAACACTTTTTATAAGTGCTTATAAGAAAACTTTATAAGAAACCTTGAAAGGAAAAAAAAGAGTCAAAGATGTGAAAAAACACTCAAAAATGGGTAACTGGGGAAAAATAAAATGTTATTCAAAAATTTAAAACAAATCTTTCCAGTTTTTTTCTGAAATCATCCTGCTCATCATTTCTTATAGCACAATCATATATTACGAAATGTTCAGATATTCCCCAATTGATGGGCATCCCCTTAATTTACACTTTTTTGCCACCATAACAAGAAATGCTATAAATATTTTTGTATAAAATGGTCTTTTTCCCTTTTTGTTGATGTCTTTGAAATACATACCTAATATTAGTATTGCTGGGTCAAAGAGTATGCAGTTTTATTTTTACTTTATTGTAGACCTAGCTAAATTCTATAAGAAGTCCTTCCTGATCCCTCTTTAATATTAATGCCCTCCCTTTATTGATTATCTCCAATTTATCCTATACACATCTTGGTTTGTACATAGTTGTTTACAAGTCGTATCCCCATTAGATTATGAGATTCTAAAATCTAAGAACTATCTTTTGCCTTTCTTTGTATCCCCAGCACGTAGCATAGTGCCTGGTACAAATAAATACTTAGAGACTTACTGAATCTAGAATGCTAGAGATTCTCTGAGGAAGAAGTGAGGATAAATACAATCTAAATTAGGGACCATTTGTTTTTTACAAAAGCACAAAGATGAGGACTGAAAATTATCAGTGTGGTACAGGTAGTGGATCAGTTTGACTAGAATGGAGAAAGAGGAATAGTATGAAAGGATACAAGAAAGTGAGATGGGAGCCACACTGTAAGGGCTTTAAATATCAGGCTAAAAATTGTTCATTCAATCCTGTACATGATAGGGATCCATTAAATATTAGTAAATTGAGTACAAATTGGTTAGACACTAAGATCTCAGTCATGATGAGCATGGATTGAGAAGGTAAGAGATATATTTATAATTCTATCATTCTATGACGTCTAGGACTGTACGATGGAAAGTCGTTGAACCACTTCCATGTCTTCAGCATTATCCAAGGGTCTACTTTATAATACTTCATAAAGTCCAAAAATATTTTTATATACATTATTCCATGGGATCCTAACATCCACTCTTGTGATTTAGGTGGAGGGGACACCATTAACGTTTTGCTGATAAGCTGCAGACAGGTAAAGACCAAAAGGAATTGTAAAATGTATCCAGTGAGGGTGTAGCTACACCTGTAACATAATTGGAAGGTAACTAGGTAGCAAAATAGATAAAATCCTGGGCATGGAATCAAGAAGAGTTGCCTCAGGCAGCTACCAACTATGTGACCTGGGGAAAGTAATTTAAATTCCTTAAGCATCAGTTTATTCATTAATAAAAGTTTTCTTTCTTTTTTTTTAAATTAAAGCTTTTTCTTTTCTTTTTTTTAAATTAAAGCTTTTTATTTGTATAACATATGTATGGGTAATTACCAAGCATTGATCTTTACAAAGCTTTCCATTACAAATTTTACCCCCAGTTCCCTCCCCTCCCCTAGATGGCAGGAAGTCCACTACATGTTAATAATGTTGAAATACTTGACAAGTTGTGCAAGAAAAATCCTATCTACAAGAAAAAAAAAAGAAAATCAGAGAAAGCAAACACAATGCAAGCAAACCTCAATAGAGAGCATGAAAATGTTATGTTGTGGTCCATATTTCATATCCCTCTCTCTGGGTGTATATGGTTTTCTTCAGTGAACAATTGGAACTAGTTTGAGACAATTCTTTGTTGCAGAGAGCCATGTCCATCAGAAGTAATCATCATGTAATATTGTTGTTGCTGTGTATAATGATCTCCTGGTTCTGCTCGTTTCACTCAGCATCAGTTCATGCAAGTCTCTCCAGGCCTCTCTGAAATCGTCCTGCTGGTCGTTACTTACAGAGCAATAATATTCCATAACATTCATATACCATAATTTATTCATTCCCTCTCCAATTGATGGGCATCCCTTCAGTTTCCAGTTTCTAGCCACAAAGGGCTGCCACAAACATTCTTGCACATGTGGGTCCCTTTCCCTCCTCTAAGATCTCTTTGGGATATAGGCCCAATAGAAACACTGCTGGGTCAAAGGGTATACACAGTTTGATAACTTTTTGAGCATAGTTCCAAATTGCTCTCCAGAATGGTTGGATCCTTTCACAGTTCCATCAACAATGTACCAGTGTCCTAGTTTACCCATATCTCCTCCAACATTTGTCATTATCTTTTCCTGACATTCTAGCCAATCTGACAGGTGTGTAGTGGTACCTCAGAGTTGTCTTAATTTGCATTTCTCTTATCAATAGTGATTTGAAGCAACTTTTCATATGACTAGAGATGGTTTTAATTTCATCATCTGAAAATTGTCTGTTCATATCCCTTGACCACTTATTTATTGAAGGGTGGCTTGAATTCTTATATATATGAGACAATTCTCTATATATTTTAGAAATGAAGCCTTTATCAGAACCATTAAATGTAAAGATGATTTCCCAATTTGATGCTTCCCTCCTAATCTTGTCTGCATTAGTTTTATTTGTACAGACACTTTTTAACTTAATGTAATCAAAATTATCTATCTGGTGTTCAGTTAGGAGTTACAGATCTTCTTTGGACATAAATTTATTCCATCTCCACAGGGCTGAGAGGTAAACTATACTACATTCCTCTAATTTGCTTTAAATGTCACTCTTTATATCTAGATCATGAACCCATTTAGATCTTATCTTGGTATATGGTGTTAGGTATGGGTCAAACCCTAATTTCTTCCACACTAGTTTCCAATTTTCCCAGCAGTTTTTGCCAAATAGTGTGTACTTATCCCAAAAGCTGGGGTCTTTGGGTTTACCAAACACTAAAT
>JAJPUD010008723.1:68298-83031 GCA_023553655.1 Myrmecobius fasciatus
AAAAAAAAAAAAAAAAAAAAAGATCTGGAGAACAAATCAAGAGAAGAAAATATAAGAATAATTGGATTGCA
The DNA here is from genome assembly GCA_023553655.1 of Myrmecobius fasciatus. Taxonomy (NCBI): domain Eukaryota; kingdom Metazoa; phylum Chordata; class Mammalia; order Dasyuromorphia; family Myrmecobiidae; genus Myrmecobius; species Myrmecobius fasciatus. The sequence goes on from JAJPUD010008723.1 coordinate 68,370, forward strand.
AGAAAGGTATGACCAAAAAGAGAACCTTGACACAGTGATGCAGGAAATAATGCAAGAAAATTGTCTTGGAGTAATAGAACATGAGGGGAAAGTAGAAATAGAAGAAAAAATCTATCAATTACCACCTCAAAGAGATTCTGTGGAAAACACACAGAAATATTATTGCCAAATTTTGAAACTCCCAGATCAAACAGAAAATTTCACAAGAAACAAGAAAAAAACAGTTAAAATATGCCAGAGCGACAATTATAATTATACAAGACTTATCAGCAGTTATAATAAAAGATAACAAGTCCTGGAATCATATCTACTGACAATCAACAGAACTAGCCCTGAGGCCAAAAATATCATATTATTTATAATTTTGAATGAGAAAAAATGAACATTCAACAACTTGCAGATTTTCGGGAACTTTCTCTCAACCAAACCCCTAACTTAATTGAAAATTTAACATATAAAAGCCAATATCAAAGATCAATTTTAAGAAATTCAACATGTACAAACTGTTTAAACATAGGCAAATTCTTTATGTTTTTTTTTTTACATGGGAAAAACATACCATATGTTTAAGATTCACATCAACAATAGGGTAGTTAAAAAGAAAGATTGACAAAGTTAAGGTAAAAATAGTAATCAAGTTATACAAATGAGGAGGGCTGGTAGCTCTTAAAACCATTCACATCAAGAAGAAGTTCAATATGCAACACTACATTTATACCATGAATGGTACAGCACCCTCCAAAATCTATTAAGAAATAGGGTGTGATGGGCAGATGGGGAAGCAAAGAATGAGGAAAAAAGACAAGAAAGGGATCCTTGGTGGAGAAGATTAAATAATAGAAAGGCAGATTATGGAGCAGAATTTAATTAAAGACTCAGCAAAGATAGGAAAAACGTGTGTGTGTATGTGGATTGTGTATCTATGTGAGTGTATGTGGATTGTGTATCTATGTGAGTTTGTGTATATTTGTGTATATCTATATGTATATATAAAATATATCTTTTCTTAACTGTAGTTTGCTTGGCGGTGGGGATGGGATGAAAGGGAGTAAAATAATAAAGTAAATAAGGTACACAACTTGAGAATGAAAGAACAATTTATAAAGAAGTAAATAAAAAATGGACATTTATCAACATAATTTCTTCAACTAATATATATATATTCATATATATATACATATATACGTGTATATATATATATGTATATATATATATACTTTCTTGATCTGGTATTTGTTGTTATAGATTTATATATACTTTCTTGATCTGGTATTTCTTGTTATAGATTTTGAACCTTCCTGATGCTCTGCTGGCCACATGACAATGTTTTCTTTTATTTTGTTTTATTTTTTTTCATATTCCTTTTTTTCTTACTCTGTTTTTTCCAAATAAAATAAATTTTAAAAATATTCATCAACTTAATGATGAATATTGTAGGGGATGTGGAAAAACTGGGACACTAATACATTGTTGGTGGAACTGTGAACGGATCCAACCATTCTGGAGAGCAATTTGTAAGTATGCTCAAAAAGTTATCAAATTGTACATACTCTGATCCAACAGTGTTTCTATTGGGCTTATATCCCAAAGAGATTTTACAGGAAGGAAAGGGCCCCACATGTGCAAGAATGTGGCAGCCCTTTTTGTAGTGGCTAGAAACTGGAAACTGAATGGATGTCCATCAGTTGGAGAATGGCTGAATAAATTATGGTATATGAATATTATGGAATATTATTGTTCTGTAAGAAACGACCAGCAGGATGATTTCAGAGAGGCCTAGAGAGACTTGCATGAACTGATGCTGAGTGAAACGAGCAGAACCAGGAGATCATTATACATGGCAACAACAAGACTATATGATGATCAATTTTGATGCACATGGGTCTCTTCAACAATGAAATGTTTCAAACCAGTTCCAATTGTCCAGTGAAGAAAGCCATATACATCCAGAGAGAGGGATGTGAAATGTGGACCATAACAGAACATTTTCATGTTCTCTATTGATGTTTGCTTGCATTGTGTTTCCTTTCTCAGATTTTTTTCTTATAGATACGACTTTTCTTGCACAGCAAGATAACTGTAAAAATATGTATACACATATTCGATTTGTCAAGTATTTTAACATAATTAACATTTAGTGGACATCCTGACATCCAGGGAAGGGGTGGGGACTGGGGCGGAATTTGTAACGGAAAGCTTTGTAAGGGTCAATGTTGAAAAATTACCCATACAAATGTTTTGTAAATAAAAACCTCTAATAAAAATATTCATCAACTCCTTCCTTCCTTCCTTTCTTCCTCCCTTCCCTTCCTTTGTCTTCCTTCTTTCCTGTCTTTCTGCCTTTCTGCCTGCCTTCCTTTCCCTTCCCTTCCTTCCTCACCAATATTCTCCTCAAGATGGTGTATGAGTATAAACCCTATGGAAAAGAATCAAAGTGGCAATTTACTCAAAAAACAATAGAGATATTCATACGGTGGGTATAGAGTGACTATAGTCCATTTCCATTATTGTTTTAAGGGGGGGAGAAATCACATAAAATCCATAAAGTGTATGATGGGAAAAGGAGATGGATTAGTTGTATAGTGAAAGTTAGTGATGGCTGAATTTCAACACACACACACACACACACCATGTAAAGATTCATAGAGTAAGATATCCACTATATTGAGTTGAGATCTCTGGGAAAAAAATTAAAGGTCAATTATGATGACAGGAATATCTGTGATAATAAGATCATAGTTCCATTGAAGCATTTGATACATGCAAAGTTGTGAATGTTATCCCTCCCTCTTGATACATAGCTGAATACCTCCTTTTCTAGCCACCCATGCCCTCAAAAGTCCTTCCTTCCTCTACTATTTTAATGGTCTTCAACATACCCACCTTTTCCTTTTAGCCATTTCCTTTTTTTATCCATGTAACTAGTAGAACATTTCATTTACAGCAAGTGGACACAACACAGAAGAATTCAGAGGAAGCAGAGGCAGTCGATAGGGAATAAGCCCAAGGAGGGCCCTTGTTAGTTTCTTTGTGGGAAACTGACCACACAGAATAGACAAACAGGATGTGGTTGCCCAAATGAAAGCTGAGTACTATTTCCTCAGTTCTAGAAGTAACTTCTGAGAAGTTAGATTTCTAATAAATGTTGCTCATAGGTTCCCATCAGTGTTTTTCCCACGGACTATTAATCAGACTTAGTTAGATTTTAGAAAAGTTATTTACTATGGATATGTAGCAAAAACAATTTCTCTTCCCCAAATGGGGGTAGATGTTCCATGGGAATGTGAGTTCAAACTTAAAGCAAAAAAAGTAATTGCAGTACACATTTAGAAAACATGTGGCAAAAAAAAAAAATCAGTTTTACAGTGCTAGGAATCCTTTTTCCCCCTTATAGAATCATCATGAATTTCCCCTTAGGTATAGCTTCCTGCTGGATTAGCCCACTTGTGGTAGAATCCCTAGCTTTAACCATTTTTTGCAGTCCCTAACCTCTCAGACAAAATAAGTGATCTATTTTCACTTAGATAAAGAAATCTTTCAATTCCAGTGAATTTTGTCACTGGCTCAAAAAAAGTCTTCTTAATCCATGAAATTACACCTGTCACAGTAATTTCACTTTATTACCATAACTTCATGAACCATGTGAAAATATTCATAATACAATTTTTTTTGCCACCAAGCCTTAATGCTTCTTGTGTGACCAGATTGTCCTTATCTTATCTCTTCTCATCCTCAGCCTCATCTCAGGCTGGCAGAGGTTACTGTTTAGAAACATTGATATGAACTCTGATGGATACTTTGACCAAAAATAATGAAAATTATGGATCTTCTGACACTTCAAAATTCATAAGGCCATCACCTAGTCAATGGGATAGGGATGGTGAGAAGGAGGAAGAAGAGGAAGATTAAAAATTAAAATAAAAGCAAAATCATTTTTCTTCCCCTCAAAGTCAGTTCCATATTAGTACTCTGCTAGATTTGACTACCACTCAACTGGATTATTGTAGAAATTCCAGATCGCAAACTGCCTGGCTATACTATACATAAGTACAAAATTGTGAAAATGGGTCACATTATTTTAGCCAATGATAAGATTTTTCCTGCATGACATCATCTGCTTTAATCCCAATCTCCTACGATTCTTATAAACTAATTAAAAACACATTCTGCCTAATTTGATTGATTAAATTATTAAATCCATATGTTTGGGACTTCTATGTTGAATTAGGATGGGAAACTATCTTTAACCTAATATTTTAAAATTAAATCATAGAGTAATATGATACTTACATTTAAAATACATTTTAAATGGAAAGGATCTTAAAAATTGCCTAAAGACTTCATTTTAGATATGTATTTATTCAATAAGCACTTATTAATAGGCACCCATTTACAAGGTGCTAGACTAAGCAAATACAAAAACAAAAATTTACTCTGTCCTCATGAAACAGTCTTTGGGATCTACATATCATAACATTTAAATAATTTGCCCAATGTCACTCAGTATGCAAATAGCAGATATAAGTTTTTGAACCCAAAATCAATTATATCCCCATCATGCCTCCATCTCTTCCAGTCCTGAAATTCTGTTTGGAAAATGTTTTAGGGGGAAAATGTGTTTTAAAAGTTAATAACTTTAAATATACAAAAGAAAGTAAAAATAATTCTTCAAATTCTAGAATTCTTGCACCATATAAAAGTCAATGAGCTAATACCTCATATACTATAAGGGTCAAAAGGTAATAGGTTTTAAAAAGCTAAAAACGCTGTTGTCTTCCCATAGTATGAAGGTCAAACACTGGATGGTAGAATTCTCTATTAGCCCTAAGGGGCAAGGTCTTAGGCTCACTCCAAAGGTAAGGAAGCAAAGTCAGAGATCCCTTAAGTGCTCTCCTCTAAGATAAGAGTTCCAGGATATCTGCACAAAGTAAAGGCAAAAAAGGCAAGATAATGGATGCAACCTAAGGCCAGCCAACAAAACAGCTGTAAATCTACTCAGGGGGACTCTGGGAGATAACAGGGTCATGAAGGAGCTGATGTTAGTAAGTTCACTCTGCAATCATAAGGATCCAGGGACAGGTGGTTAGAAAGCTATTTGTCTATGTGAGTAAAAATGGAAGAAATTAACACTGCACCTGTCTGTCACTTATCCAATCATCTAAGACTCCTGGTTACTACAGGAGGCAGGCTTCAGGAACTCAAAATGGTAATTGGCAGGCAGGCTTAATTAGCCATTCTGTTTCTGTTCTATAATATTTGCTAGTAATATTCATTCAACAACACCCTGCTGGCTGTGATAATATTGGTATGTTAATTCTATTACGATTAAGCTTTTAGCAGCCCCCAACCTCTCCAAACAAAATGAGTGATCTATTTTCACTTAGATAAAGAAATCTTTCAATTCCAGTGAAGTTTGTCACTGGCTCAAAAAAAAAGTCTCCCTAATCCGTGAAATTACACCTGTCACAGTAATTTCACTTTATCACCACAACTTTGTGAACCATGTTAAAATATCCATAATACAAAAGCCATGTCTCTCAAGCTAATTAAAAGGGCCACCTTTACATTTGTGACATCAGTGGCTGATTTTTAAGAGTAATTAAACAATATGCAAATGAGATAGAATATTCATAAATTCAAGCAGTTCCAGAGAGAAGACTGCTGGTGGAAATGTTTGAATGTGCCCCATCCTGTATTCAGTACTAATATTACGAGAGAACCACGCAAATTGAAAGCCAAACGACCATCTTTCCCAAAGGAACCAGGGTTATATTCCTTCATCTCACTTCTTCCCAAGAAAAGGATAAATTAGAATGAGATCGAGAGAAGAAATAGAAAAATGGTGACATGCCAAATGGAATAGGATCTTAGATTTTATTATTATTAAGCAGAATTCGATTCAGCAAAAGGTAGCATTAATTGTGGCAGCCAAATGGGGTTGCAGAGAACAGATAATTTTTGTGTTGAGTATTTCCTGAATTGTTCAGGTTTAATCTTTTTTCTTGATTGGTTTTGATATTCTTCATTACAGAAGTGAGAGATCTATGGTGCAAGATAAGGGGCAGGGGAGGGATGATGTAAATGTTCAAAAAATTCATTAATAAAATGTCTTTTTTAAAAGATAAGCTCAAACTGGAAAGTATCTCCTTTTTTTGGAGTTAAATCTCAACCAATAATTCCACTATGGTATTTTCTCTTTGAAACATATTTAAGCTAAATTGCTCATGGAATGTCTCCATTTCCATTTTGGTAACATTATTTAACAGGAAAGATGTTTGCTTTAACTTTAATAATTTGGAACCCATTGCATTTGATCTCAGGGTTTTTTTTAGTTTTAATGTTATATTAATTTACATTTTATATTCATTGTGTTTTTGTTTTGTTTTGTATTTTGGTTTAGCTTTCTTTTCTCTGGCTCAGTTCATACAAGTCTTCTCAACTTCAATTGCATTTTCCAAATCTCTCCTTCCTTCCTGAACAATAATATCCTATTACATTCACAGAGTACAATTTGTTCAGCCATTCCTTAATTGATACACATATAATTTGGGTTGAGCTTTCTTTTGCCATGAAATAATCTTTTTTTAAATGGAAAAAAATTGCATTTTCTGAAACAATGCCAAGGGACAAAGAAAACTGAGCTCATACACTGCAAGTGAATGGGGAACACAAAGCTGCCTCTTCTCTTAATTTTTAAAAGAGAGTATAGTCTGAGGACATACTGGGGGTTAGAGGCAATGATATGATTGTCTATTTAGGGACAATGCCATTATAAGGAAATCTTGCCAAGACTGGAGGGAACACATTTTTTTTTAAATTTTATTTTATTTGCAAAACATATGTATGGGTAATTCTTCAACATTAACCCTTACATAGCTTTCTGTTACAAAATTTTCCCCCCAACTCCCCACCCCTCCCCTAGATGGCAGGATATCTATTACATGTTAATTATGTTAAAATACTTGACAGATCGAATATATGTATACATATTTCCACACATTATTGTTGTGCAAGAAAAATCATATCTACAAGAAAGACATATCAGATAAAGGAAACACAATGTAAGCAAACATCAATCGAGAGTATGAGAATGTTATGTTGTGGTCCACATTTCACATCTCTCTCTCTGGGTGTACATGACCCTCTTCAGTGAACAATTGGAACTGGTTTGAAACATTTCATTGTTGAAGAGAGCCACGTCCATCAGAATTGATTGTCATATAGTATTGTTGTTGCTGTGTATACTGATCTCCTGGTTCTGCTCATTTCACTCAGCATCATTTCATGCAAGTCTCTCCAGGCCTCTCTGAAATCGTCCTGCAGGTCGTTTCTCACAGAACAATATTTCATAACATTCATATATCATAATTTATTCAGCCATTCTCCAACTGATGGACATCCCTTCAGTTTCCAGTTTCTAGCCACCACAAAAAGGGCTGCCACAAACATTCTTGCACATGTGGGGCCTTTTCCTTCCTTTATGATTTCTTTGGGATATAAGCCCAATAGAAATGTTGCTGGGTCACAGGGTATGCACAGTTTGATAACTTTTTGAGCATAGCTCCAAATTGCTCTCCAGAATGGCTGGATCCGTTCACAACTCCACCAACAATGTATCAGTGTCCCAGCCTTCCCACAAGAACATCATAGCAACAAAGGACATTTGGCTAGAACTACTTCAAAAACAGTTAAGTTGAATTCAAATAAGTGTCAGATCTCTCAACAGAAATTCTTGTTTCTTGAGTATGTATTATATTAGAAATAAATTCCCATTGGTGGTTTTCTTCCCTTTTCTTCAAGCCTGACTAGGAATGAAGGAACATTACCATGATCTGAAATTTAAAATGAAAAAACCTCATGATGTTTATAAATATCCAAAGCCCTCTCTTTCAGACTTTAATGTAAATCATGAGATATTTCATATCCAAAGCAGAGGTCATGAAATAATAAATGTAATGGTAAAAGGGATCTTAGAGGCCATGAGGTTCCCTCCAGTCCCTTCTTTTTCTACATGAGAAAAATGGGTCCCAATGTGGCTAAGGCCACAAAGAGCTGAACATGACTGAAAAATGACTGAACAACAACAGAATGATGTTGGAATGGGTGAAAAGTACAAAGAAAAATGAAAATAATGTCAAGAGGGGAGCAACTATATTCAGGAGGGGAGATAAGAGAAGGTTCCATATGGCCAGGACCACACAGCTAATAGGTGGTCTGAGAGAATCTGAAGCTAAGTCTTTTTGATTCCCAAATTAACATTCTCTTTACTATTCCATAGCACCGCTATGAAGGCAGAAGAAAATATCGGTTGGACTCCTCTTTCCTCACCCCCAAATTACTCCTCTCTTACAAGAATTATATTTTCCTTGATTTAAAAAATAGTTAAAAGTGACAAATAGCATCAGTCTGTATAATGTTTTAAGAATTTAATTTTTTTCTCAACAGCTCTGAGAGGTGAACACTTCAAAATATCATTTACATTTTACAAATGCAGTAACTGAGGTCCAGAGAGAGAAAATGCCTTGCCTACATCTAAAACTAGTAGTTAGAAAATGCATGAATTAAACCCAGATCTTCTGTGTTTCAGCTTCAATTTTTTACCAAACCATATGATTTTGATTCTCTTCCTTTGAGTCCTTGTGAAATTATGCAAGTTATTTATCAGTCAAATCCATCCAACATTTACTGAGCATCAGCGATTGCACTAGACAAGAGGGTTACAAAAATGCAGGAGAATCAAAAAATGGAAAACAAAACAAAACAAGTCTCTCCCTCTAGAAATTTGCCAGGAGCAAAACAAATAAACAAATAATTATGATACAAGGCAGATAATATTCAACAGCAAGGTAGCACAGTAGATAGAATGCCAGAGCTGGAGTTAGGAAAACCTGAGTTCAGTCTCACCTCATAAACTTTCTAGCTGTTGATTCTAGGCTTAATCTTATTTACCTTAGTTTTCTCATTTATAAAATGAGCTGGAGAAGAAAATGGCAAAACGTTCCAGTATCTTTGACAAGAAAATCGCCAAATGGATCATGAAGAGTTGAACATGACTGAACAACAGCAGGACAATGGTGGAATATGGGAGTGCAAAAGGAAATTAAAATAATTTCAAGAGAGGGAAAACCATATCCAGAAAGGGAGATAAGAGAAGGTTCCATGGAACACATCTGAGCAAAAGACACATAGAAAAAAGGTGAAAACTGGCAGAAATGTTGAGGGATGGTGCTCTAAGCACAGGAGATAATCTAAGCAAATGCATGGTAACAGGAGTGAGTACGACAAGGTATAGAAAGAGTGAAAAGTACAATTTAATTGAGCCATAGAGTGCCTATTGGGAGAACTGAAATAAAGCTGAAAAGGGAGAGATGCTTAATCTGTAATGTCAAATTAAGAAGTTTATATTTTATCCCACTGGCCAGTGAAGGGGGGAATTTTATTTAAACCATATAGCAATGGGGCCTGAATATTTAGGATAGAAACATTGCCTCTAATTCTCCAAGCAGGAAAAATAATATGAAATTCTGTTCCTCTCTTTTCCTTCCCTTGTACTGTTTGGTAATAAGGGCATTTTGATACATCTTTAGGAATTATTGATTTAAGCATGTCTAGAAGGTTTGAAGAATGAGTCCTTCTCAAAACTCCTGTGAGGAAGAATAAAATATTAAACAAAAAATTCTTATATTTTTCACATATTTAGCCTTATAAATAACCCTTTAGTATGTGGGTAAACTAACTCCCACCAGGAATAGAATATATACTCCCTAAGGGTAAGGAGCATCGAACTTTTATCAATGTATCCTTGATGCCTAACATGGGATCTCGAATCTTGTAAGCATTTTATGAATACCTATTATACTTCATTAAATCTACTATCCTCCTAAGCATTTCACATCTATAAGCTCAAAGTCAAAAATGGTATTGGAAAGAATAGACAGATTCTGTGAGAGTAGTTTTACTCTCCCCTTCTCCCCAAATTTGTTTTTATTATATATACACTCTGATTTGACTTAACTATTATGCCCTAGTTCAACTCCCAATAGAATATAAGGTCCTTGAGAGCAGAAAATTATTCTTTTTTTTATTTTTTTGTCCTTTGTCTCTAATATAGTCTTAATATAACTGATTTCTAAGATCTAATCCTTTCATTTTTCAGAGGAGAAAATTCAAATTCAGAGGTTGTCCACCTCCATGACCATGTTAGTGTTATTTAGTTGTTTCAGTAGTATTCAATTCATCATGACCCTATTTCTTGGCAAAGACCACTAGAGTAGTTTGCTATTTCCTTCTCCAGTTCATTTTATAGAGGAGGAAACTGAGGTTGAGAGAGTAAATTAAGTTGCTCAGGGTCACATTGTTAATAAGTGTACAAGCTGGATTTAAACTTGTGAAGATGAGTCCTCCTGATTCTAAGCCCAATGCTCTGTCCATTGTGGCACCTAGCTGTCCATGATCATGAGCTATGAAATCACTTGATGTGACTAAGCTTCTGATCATTTTATTTTTCTCTTTATCTACCATCTCTAATATTGTTTTCTATTCTCACCCTGATCTACAATCCTTACACCCCTCCTCAGTTCTTTCTCAGGCCAGCTATACAAAGGGATAGTATCTGACAAATAATAAGCACTTAAATGTTTATTAATTGACTGTTTCCATAACTCAACTTTTGGTGAACCAATTTAGCTCTACATTTTCCTCCAAATTCCAGCTCCTTGCTTCTTTATTCTACTGCCAATCATGCCTTGCCAAGCCCCAATCTTAGATTATTCTCATTATCTGCTACTTTCCCGCCCCTTATCATATTGTTGAAAGAGTTGGAGAAAATTGTGAAACTCCTCCAGAAATATCAACTTCAAGTTGAATCATTTCAGCTGGGTCCACACTGCAGCAAGCAACCCTTTAATGATACCTGAATCAATTCACGATCCCATTCACAATCCTTCCCTGACTTCTGCTTGTTTCCCTGCTCTCTCTAGACAATCTTCACCATTTTTAAACTTAAAAAAAAAACAACAACAAAACTCTTCACAACCCTATTTGCTCTCCATTATGCTATATCACCCCATTTTTTGGTGAGAAATCCATCTATCATCTCAACTTTCACTTCCTTTCTTCTTCCTCCTTCCTAATCCCGATGCAAACTGTCTTCATCATTCAACTAAAATTGCCTTCTCACATGTTATTAATGATCTCTTAATTGCCAAATAAGATGACATCTTTTAGCCTTCTTAACCTCTCTAAAGATGTAAAGATCCTGTGGATCAACTTTTTCTCTTGGATATTTTTACCTTCTCTAGGTTTTCATGATACTGCTTTCTCCTAGTTGTCTTTCTCCCTGTTCTCAATTTTCTTTGCTGGATCTGAGTCCAGGTTATTCTCACTAAATGGGGATGCCCTTCAATGTTCTCTCCTTGACTATATTCTCTTATATTTTTTCAAAAGCCTTGACTGACTGCGGAGGCAGCTGAGGCATGAAACGAATGGAAGGCACCAGTGAGCAAGAGTGGGAAGCAAAGGTGTAAGGTCTGGGGGGGCGGAGCCAACATGGCAGAGTGAAAAGGTGACTTTCTGCCTCTCCTCCGATCTTCTCTCAAATCAACAATAAAATAAGCCTCCGAACTGATCTTCAAGTCAACGAACTCAGAAATATTTGGGCAGAGCTCTCTGGATAACTTCATATCAGGTTAGTCGGACTCGGACAGAGAGATAAATAGACAACTGTGCAGGCCGGAAGTGAGGGTGGGACTCAGCTCAGCTCATCATGGAAGAAATTCCAAACTCCAAAACTCCAAATTCCAAACACCTGGAGTTTATCTGAGGCACTCGGGACACTCTGCCCTGATTGGGGGCAGGTGTTCTGGCAGACTTGCCTTGTTTAAGGAGTAATTCGGACTTAGTCCTAGCCCCCACCAGCCCAGCACCTTAAGTCAACTCGCCGAAGTGCCCCAGGGCAAAGCTTTTTGCAGCTGCCGCTTTTTTTTTCCCTGCCTTAAAGAGATATCCACACTGTCTAAAAAAAAAAAAAAAAATATGATGAAGAAGCAAAAGAGAGCTCTCACCATAGACAGCTTTTATCAAGGCAAAGAAACGACCTCAGATACAGAGGTTTCTTTAGACAAAAATCCAGAGAACATCAGCCAGGACCATCACTGGTCCCCTTTTCAAAAGGCCTTTCTGGAAGACTGCATAAAGAACCTCAAAAGAGAGCTGGAGGATAAATGGGAAAATAAACTGAAATCAGTGCAAGAAGGATATGATACCCTGCAAAAGAGATATGAAAAAGACACCAATTTATTAAAAAATAAAATTAGTGAAGTGGAAAAAGAGTGCAATGAACAAATTGGCCAGTTACAAAAGGAGCTTAAAAAGGTAACCGAAGAAAACAACACTTTAAAAATAAGAATTGAACAAATGCAAGTGAATGACTCACTAAGACTTGAAGAATCAGTCAAACAAAAACAAAAAAATGAAAAATTAGAAGAAAATATGAAATATCTCCTAGGAAAAACAACTGACTTGGAAAATAGATCTAGGAGAGACAATCTAAGGATTACTGGACTTCCTGAAAGCCATGATGAAAAAAAGAATCTAAACACTATCTTCCAGGAAATCCTGAAAGAAAACTGCCCTGAGATTGTAGAATCAAAGGGCAAAATCACCATTGAAAGAATTCACCGATCACCTCCTGAAAGAGACCCCAAAATTAAGACCCCAAGGAATATCGTGGCTAAATTTCAGGGCTATAGCACCAAGGAACAGATTCTGCTAGCAGCTAGAAAGAAACAATTCAAATACCGAGGTTCAATAATTAGAATCACACAGGATTTGTCAGCTTCCACACTGAAGGATCGAAGGGCATGGAACCAGATATTCCGAAGGGCAAAGGAACTTGGATTACAGCCAAGAATAACCTATCCAGCTAGAATGAGCATTATCCTCCAGGGAAGAAGATGGTCATTCAATGATATAGGTGAATTTCACCTATTTCTAATGAAAAGACCGGATCTGAACAAAAAATTCGACATCCAAACACAGAACTCAAGAGATGCATAAAAAGGTAAAAAGGAAAAGTCTCTTGAGAACTTTATTTTTACTAGGGAGATACTCAAAGTTTGGGGGTATAATTAACTAGATATTACTTTGATAATATGAAAAAGAGAACTAGAGGGGAAAATGTTGTCATACTGGGGAAAACAGGGAAAAAGTGGTAAAATAAGATCTAAAAAAAAAAGGAGGTAAAAACAAGGTAAAATCACTTGAAGAGGCAAAGAAAACCTAATATAATTGAGAGAAAGAAGGGAGGGAGATGAGCACTGTGTAAATCTTACTCTCATCAGGTTGGGCTCTAAAAGTGTATATCAGACATTTGATTTCACATAGAAACTTGTCTGTTGCTAGAGGGAAGTGGGAGGAAAAGGAGGAAAAGTAAGGGACAAACTAATAGAAGGGAAAATAGAAGAATCAGGGGAAAGGAGTAAAAACAGGGGGAGGGGATCTAAAGGGTGAAGTATTGTTTGGGGAAGGGGTCATCAAAAGCAAAGTACTGAGGAGGGGGAAGGGAGAAAGGGGAAAGGAAAGGGGAGTATTGTTTGGGGGAGGGGTCATCAAAAGCAAAGTACTGAGGAGGGGGGAAGGGAGAAAGGGGAAAGGAAAGGGGAAAACATAACTTGGGTAAATAAGATGGCAGGAAATAAAGAATTAGTTATTCTAACTGTGAATGTGAATGGGATGAACTCTCCCATAAAGCGGAAGCGGATAGCAGACTGGGTTAAAAACCAGAATCCCACAATATGTTGTCTACAAGAAACACATTTAAAACATAGTGACACATACAGAATGAAGGTAAACGGCTGGAGCAGAAAATATTATGCTTCAGGTGAACAAAAAAAAGCAGGGGTAGCAATCCTTATCTCAGATCAAGTAAAAGCCAAGATAGATCTAATCAAAAGAGATAAGAAAGGAAACTATATTCTATTAAAGGGTACCATAGATAATGTAGCAATATCTATATTAAATATATATGCACCAAGTGCAATAGCACACAAATTCCTAGGGGAGAAATTAAGAGAGATGCAAGAAGAAATAGACAGCCAAACGATACTAGTGGGGGATCTCAACCTTGCTCTCTCAGAATTAGACAAATCAAACTACAAAATAAACAAGAAAGAAACTAGGGAGATAAACCAATTGTTAGAAAAGTTAGGTATGATAGATCTATGGAGAAAGTTGAATGGAGACAGTAGAGAGTTTACTTTTTTCTCAGCAGTCCATGGAACATATACAAAAATTGACCATATATTAGGGCATAAAAACCTTAAAATCAAATGCAGAAAGGCAGAAATAGTAAATGCATCCTTTTCAGATCATGATGCAATAAAAATCACATGCAATATAAGTCCAGGAGAAAATAAACCAAAAGGTAATTGGAAATTAAATAATCTAATCCTGAAGAATGAATGGGTGAAAGAGCAAATCATAGACACAATCAATAATTTCATCCAGGAGAATGACAATAAGGAGACAACATACCAAAATTTGTGGGATACGGCCAAAGCTGTTATAAGGGGCAATTTTATATCTCTAGATGCTTACTTGCATAAAATAGAGAAAGAAAAGATCAATGAATTGGGCTTATTATTAAAAAACTAGAAAAAGAACA
>JAJPUD010008724.1:0-11544 GCA_023553655.1 Myrmecobius fasciatus
ACTTGGTTTTTTTATTAAAGCTTTTTATTTTCAAAATATATGCATGGATAATTTTTCAGCATTAACGCTTGCAAAACCTTGTGTTCCAGTTTTCCCTCCCTTTCCCCCACCCTGGGAAAGTAATCCAATATATAATAAACATGGTAGAAATATATGCTGAATTTAATATATGCATACATATTTATATAATTATTTTGCTGCACAGGAAAAATCAGATCAAATAGGAAAAAATGAGAAAGAAAATAAAATGCAAGCAAACAACAACAAGAGTGAAAATGCTTATGTTGTGATCCACACTTAGTTCCCACGTCCTCTTTCTGGGTGTAGATGGCTCTCTTCATCACAAGATCATTGGAACTTGGAAGTGGGACTCTAGAAGAATGGCACTTTCCTCAACAGAAAAGAAAGTCTGGCAGAAAGGTTAGGAGCTGGGAGAGAAAAGGATGGAAATAAAGAGTTTTGTTTTGGACAATTTTGATTGCTTTCAGGTCATCTAATTTGAAATATACCATAGAGAGATGTTGGTACCAAACTGAAGCTCAGACAAGGGATCTGATGATGGGCTCTGATGATCTGATGTGATCTGATGATCACAAATATCCGTGAGCCCAACCCCATAGAGGGGATAATCAAACTCTGCACACTGAAGGGAAGCATTAAGAGAGCGAGGATGTGTATAAAGAGACAAGGGGCATGGTGCAAAAGCTTGATATTCATCCCTAGTTATAATATGTGAGATGGAAAATGAAGCAGCAAAGGGGATAAAGGAGTAGTTGGAAACAAAGAATAATCAAGAGAGAAATGTTGCAGAAATCTGGAGAAGAGGGAATAGAAGCAAATAATTGAAGTCATGACTGTCAAAGGCAGCAGACAGGCAAGAAGGTCAAGGTCTTAGAGGAAAAACATATCACATCCCAATTAATACATTGCTGGTAACTTTGGAGAGAAGAGTTTTAGCTAAGTAATGAGGCTGGAAGTCATACTGTAAAAGGTTAAGGAGTGGATAAGAGAATATAAAATAAAAACTATGAGAGTAGTCAGCTTGTTCAAGAAGTTTAGCTCATAAAGGGAAGAGAATTATAGATATATGGCTTACGGGAAGGCTAAAATCTAGTGAAAGTTTTGGGTTTTGTTTTTGTTTTAATGAGGGAGAGTTTAACATGCTTAAAGTCAGCTTGGAAAGAAATTAAGAAATTGAATATTAAAGAGAAACTGGGCATGAAGAATTATCTGTTGGAGAAGTAATGGGTATAATCAAGTATAGGCTTTGACAAAATAAAGCATCTCCTTATTATCAGACATTGGAAAAAAGAGGAGAGAATAAGGGATGTCAAAGAATTTTGAGATAAAGAAAATAGAAGAGACAAGAGAGCCAACTCATGGTAAATGGTCTCAATTTTCTTAGTTAAGGAAGAGAAGAAGTTCTTAGTTGAGAAGGTGAGGAGAAGAGGTGCAGGAGGCTTGAGGAGAAAGGTTTACAATGACTTCCATAGGCGGTAGGGTAAGGAATCAATGAGGAAGGAGTAAAAGTATTGACTTACTGCACAAAGGAAACAATTGAGATTAGATAATATAAATTTGTAGCTTGGGGAGTAATGAGCAGTGATAAAACAAGGAAGCAAACACTGTGAAAAGTATTTTTATGATAAAATGCAACATTGGAATATCAAAATATCACATGCACAGAGCACCACTTAAGCATCTTCCTCCATAGAGAAGGTGGGCTACCTCCTTCCAAGATAGACATATAATAGATGTGTTTTAGCAAGATTTTGGAGCATGTATAAACATTCTGTAACTGGTTTTACTCAGATAGCCATGTGAGAACAGAAATCTGACTGGCTGTGGGGGCAGTCAAGAGAATCTCCACTTTTCTCTTTTTTTGGTGGACTTATATCTTCTCTTGGCCTGACTCTTTTGATGATGGCATCCACTGAGAGAAAAAGCTGTAAGAGGAAAGGCTTCAAGCCCTCCCTCTTTATAACTGATGTGTTCCCTGACTCAGCTTTTGTTTTGTTTTAGGTAGACAAATTAGAGATTATTATCATGTAATTTATAAAATATCAGGAAAATAAAACATCTCGGTTTCCAGATATTTGGGTGTCCGAGAGTTGAGTTCATGCCATGTTTTGAAGCCAGCCCAGTTTAGACAGAAGGGAACAACAGTGAATTATCATGAAAAATATGGAGTTGGTTTTGGTGAGAATAATGTTATATAGAAACTGTGCTAAGTCTGAGTCCACTCCCAAGACAGAATGTAAGGTGGTATATGCCTCTCAATATGTCTGTGAAGTGTTGTGAGAAGAGGGGAGGAAATATGTGTACTTTTGTTTTCACTATAATCCCTTTGGAAAAGCTAATTGATATTAATTCATTAAATGGAAATAAAATGCAGTATCTACACAACTACTAAATAAATGTCTGAACTGTAACATCCTGGCTATGGGACAGTGGGACACTTCATGCTTGCCATACACATGCATTCATACACCAAGAATTTTAAAACCTTATATAGTCAATATAGAAAAATGAGTACTATTCTTGAAAACTTGCCAATCTTGACTCCCATATGAGAACTTCAATCAATTCTTTATACATCTGAAACCTTACCATAATATTTTGATTTGATGATGAAAAACACAATCAATAGATGCAGAATTAAAAGTGTTTTTAAGAGAGTATTTTCATTTTAGATAATATTAAATATCAGTGAATAATGAATGAAACAAATATCTAAGTCTTGATTAAAAGTTTGCTTTTGAGAAGCAAGCATGGAAAAAATCTATTAATTCAGGGGAAAAAACTATGCATAAAATCCAACCCAAGCATTTAATTTTATGGTCAAGCTAACAGAAAGCTAAAAGTCTAAAATCAATTATTCAAAATAGAAATGGATATACAGAGGCAATCAGTACATGAGCCTAGAGCCTTGGGACTCTTAACAAAAATGAAATTTATCAGTCATGAGATCAAATGGAATAAGAAAAGCACAATCTGAAGCAAATCATTTTAATATCCTTACTGAAACAAACAAATATTGCCCACATAAGACTGACTGCTATAAGAATAACTGAGCCAGTTCAAGTTTCATGAGGTCTTAAGGTAGGCTTTGTGTGAAATAATAGTCAAATTAAAGACTTAGGCCTTTCCTTGGATCAGCCAAGATATCCAGATAAAATAGAGAAGGCACCCACTACTCAAAATAGTAACATGAAATTAAAAACAAACAAAAAGTTAATTTTAAAAAAAGAACAACACAATGCTTCTTTCTTATTACTGTACTCGTTTATAGATTGGAACTCTATTCCAATTAAAGCAGAAAGGAATAAGGGGAAAGAAACTCTAAGAAAGTTTGAGAGTAACTTTACCCTGGTAAATCCTTGATCCCTTTCAAAGAGTTCAACTTATGGTACAAAAGTGCATTTGATATCAGTGATTGACCAAATTCCATGATTAGTTTTGGGCCAAAAAACAATGGCTTTCTTTTCTATGGTTACCAAATAAAGGTACCTTCTTAGCTTCTTAGAATTTGAAGTAAAAATTTAATCTGTAAAATATGAAATTTGCTTACAACTAGAAACAATATATTTCTATATCTAGATCAATCTAGATATAAATGTGTAGATATATGTGTGTTCATATACATATGTGCATGTATGTGTGTATATATAAATATGTATATATACACACATAAGGATGCATAGAGTATGTATATGTGTGTGTGTCCACCATAGGAATAGTTTGAACACATTATGTCTTAGCTTTGCCCCAGAGTAGGAGAGGAAGGAAGAAAAAAAAAGTTCAAGAAGGAAAGGCTGCATTTCAACTTCAGATAATCTAAAAAAGCAAAAAACTCATCTGCATCATTTCAGTGGCATGAGACCAATTATAAGAACCCATACTGGGGAGAAAGCTTATACCTCAGGAAGCAGAAACTATCTTAAATATATTCTAAGTGTATTCTTAAGAGAGAAGGTTTAAAAAAACTTGCATAGACATATATCTTTTTTAATATAGACCCAAAGTAAGTCTATTACTTTAAAATCAGCCATGTGGCTTGCTCCTATTTTTAACACAGGAGAATGATGAGAAATGATGCTACCTGATTATTAAAGACCTGCCAAGAGTAAGTGCTCTATCTACTCTTAAGTGTATGTGAGTGACTTGAATGCCAAAAATTTCAAAGAGCTCCCTTACAAATTCCTGCCCCTAATATTGGAAAGTATAAAGTAGCAAAAATGCCATAAAAGCATGACTATAATGCATATGAATCCTTTTATGTGAGTACTAGTTATAGACACTACATAAAAATTGCTGGAGCAGCAGATAGTTTGAATAGCAAGACTTGGTATTCTGTGCTTTATAATAGGTGTTACTACACATAAGGGGAAAAAGAACAAAACAGACAAGCAAAAGGACAAATTGAAAGAAAGGAAGTGAAGTAAAAGATAGCCATGGCACAGCCCAATCCAACTTTTTTAGAAACATATATCTCCAGAATTGGAGGTCAGATTGACTTTATATATATATATATATAAATTTGTAGCAACAATAATAGCATTGATAGAATGATTTACACTTTGTAAATTGCTTTATATTTGTTATCTCAGCCAATTCTCACAACAATCCTGAAAATTGGATGTCATTATTATTATGATTTTATAAATAAAGAAACTGAAGCAGACAGAAGTTAAACAAGTAAGTGACTAGAGCAGGTTTTGAAACTGGCTCTTTCTGACTCCAGATTCAATATCCTTCCCACTGTGAACCCTATCTCTTTATATAGAAAAACCAGTGACTGGGGTAGAAAAAAGTAGAGTGACACTTCCATTCTTTTGGATGGCTTTACTATAATTCCACTTGTGAAAAGAAGAAAAACATTTGAAATGATCCCTATTATAATTCTTTTTTTTCTTATCTTTTACTCTTCTTTCCCTGAGGATGAAAGTAATGGTCTCCATATTCTTTGTGCTTCTCTGTTGGTTGGACCTGTCTTGGGATGGCAAGGAATGTCTAGAGAATCCAAGGCACATGGACAAGTTTTTGCAGCCTGGTTTTCATCCCTTACCCCAAACCCCAAAGCAGTCCCAACTATCTCGGAGGTTTTTCTTGGAGCAGGTAGGAAGCAGTTCTAACTTTGACTTGAGCTTTTGTAATGACAATACTGGGACAGAAATGTGAGAAGTGGGCAGGAGGAATAGAATCATTCCAGTTACTCTTTTTGCCTCCCCACACTCTGGCTTTAGCAACATGCTTGAAAAAAGATAGAGAACCACCAGAACTCTAGATAGTCAGTAACATTTGTTGAACTCTTTTTGGAACATTGCTTCGTATTACCCAGAACTCTCTTGGTGTTCTTACATTGCCATGGTTGAAGGATTCTTGATAGTTACCCACTAGAATAGATGATTACACAATAATCTTCACTTCCAACAAGTGGCCCAAACCTGAAGTGATAAGCCATTAGTATTTTTTAGTCCACAGAATCAAAGCTCTTTAGCTGGAGAGAACCATACCCCCTTATTTTTACAGATCAAGAAGCCAAATCTCAGTAGATATGTGTCTTGCCCAAGGTCATGCAAGTAAACTATATCCCAAATAGGACTTGAATCTAGGTCCTCTAGTCCCAGAGCCAGCATGCTTCCCATTGCTGTTTGGAAATATATGAGGAAGTTTGGAAAGAAAAAAAAAACTAATTCTGAGCCTGGATTAACTTCCATTTTTTGGAGTTTTGATCAGCCTACTGGCTCACAAAGTTCTGAAATAGACTCTGGAGATTGAACTGCAGAATGGTCCCCAGGGAATCAGAAACTTCAGAAATCCTCCTACCCAACATAAGACACCTCTGGCTCTGCCCCACATGCAAATGCCAATCTCTGGAGGTCCGGGATAGCTTGCTACCTTTGGGAAGCACACTTTCTGCCCCAGCATGGCCCTGATTTACTGTATGGCTACCTTCTGGCCTGCCACCCTTCACCCCTAACAGCACAGGGAGGACTAACCATGGTACCTCCTAGTATAGATACTTATGGTATACAGTATGTCTGAAATCAGGGAAAAGAGGAATACACTTTATACTGGTCACTGCTGCTCTCTTCCTCCGCCCACTTATGAAAGTCAGAAGTTGTCTTCCCCAATACCCATCAGTCATTTCCATTAGGCTAAATTGATCCCTTCTCCACTGTATGGTACACAGGAAATTTTTCTGGCTTTTGACAGATTATCTTGAGTTTGAATATGTGCAATACATGTTCTGAAAATGTGCTCCCGACCTTCATTTGAAATGGGAGTTTATGTCCCTAGACTATGGCTACTCCCTCCACATGCACAGTTCTAGTGGCAGTGTTAAGGGGTTGAAGGTCTTTTTTCTGATGCTATAGTTATTGACCCTCTCTCTGTCTGTATGCTGCCTCCCCACCACCCCACCGTGATTATCCCTTATTAAGATCTGCCTTACCAATTTTTCTCTGGGGTCCCTTTTGGAGTCCTAAAGCTGACTTTCTTCACTGTGTCTAGTTAGTTCTCAGTTCTTAATGCCAACACTGGGCCAGCCATTCTGGAGATAATACTAGAGTAGGAAGTCAATGGGAAGTCCAAAATCCTCCATCACTCCAATCCTCCAACCCTCATAAGATGAACTTCTCTTGCAATGTGTAGAGGATAGAAAATGAGACCCCGAGTGAGTCCAGGCTCAAGAATCTTCTCCCTATTTCACGCCTTCCCCACAAACACATAGGAGTAATTCCTTGTCACAGATTTGACATTTTCTCTCCCTTATTTGGCCACATATTCAAATCCCTAATCTAAATTATCTAGATAGCTTTATACATGCCTGGAAAGGGAATGAGCAGTTCCCAACTTATCTGAACAGAAAACCTATCATATCTAGTTGACATAATGTTAATTAATTGATTCAATGAAGATATCCTCACCTGATTAATGTCTGGGGTAAGTGGGATAAGGTAATTGATTGGTTGAATCAACTGACTCACCCCCAAACACTGAATAAATTTATTGTGATCTTTTAGGAAAGTCACTTCAAATCTCTGGGTATTTCTGGCTATCAGTTTCTTCATGAATAAAAAAAAAACTAAACTAGATGAATTCTAAGATCCCTTTCAAGTTTAAATCTTTGATCCTATAAAGCAATAAAAAATATTGATTAAAAGCCTATTAAGTTCCAGGCACTGGATTGGATGGTGAATCCCACAATCTCTTATTCTCTATTTCTTCTGTTTTTTGATGCTCATTAAACTTTCTTCTAACAACATTTTAGCATTCTCTCTAAGGTTGTCTGTGCTCCTTTTGTCAAAACCCTAAAATAAGGACCAGGTGGAATGGTATATTCTTTGCTCCTCAAACCATCTGTCTGCCACTATCACCTAGCAACCACCTTTAATATTCACTCCAGTTTTTAAAAGAAAAAAATTAAGAAATCAATAATTATGTGGAAAAAAATACCTAAATCATTAAGAATTAGAAAAATAAAAATAAGTTAAAGCAATTCTGAGGTTCCATCTCATAACCATCAGATTGACAGTCAACCCCCCAAAATGGCAAGTATTAGAGGGCTTGTTGAATATGAATGCATTATTGGAGAGCTGTGAAATTAGTCCAAACATTCTAGAAAACAATTTCGAACTATGACCCAAAAGTTACTGAACTTTGCATACTCTTGACCCATAATTACTAGTAGATCCAACCCATCAAAATGATCAAGAAAGAAAATATCCATATGTACAAAATATTTATTGTAATTCTTTTTCATAATATAGAAGAACTAGAAATTAAAGTGATATCTATTGACTAAATAAATAATGGTATATGAATGAAATCTAATATTATTATGTGATAAGAAATAACTAGAGAAACAGTTTCAGAACAATCTGAGAAAACTCACTCACCTTTTTGGATACATAATGAAGGGAGCATAACTGAGAAAATAATTTATACAATTAAAACATTATAAAGGAATACTTTTCTGAAACACTTAAAACTTTGACCAATGTGAAGAATAACTATGATTCTATAGAACTGATCATGACATAGGGAATCAATCTCCTGACAGAGAGATAATAGACATACATTTTTGTATATAACCAATATGGAGAATTTGTTTGCCTTGGCTATATATATACTTGTTATAAGCATTTTGCTTTTCTTTTCTTTTTTTCTGAAAAGGAAAAGGAAAAAAAATGTTTGTTGATTTTTTTGTTATAGTTTTAATTTTTATAAAAATTTTATTCCATCATGTCCAGATCCCTTTTTTGTCATCATCTAGTGACCTCTATCTCTCTTCCTCCTTCACAATTCAAAACCTGACTCACAGTCCTTTTTGTTATTGTTGTTGTTGTTTGTCACAGCCCTCATCTCCTTCAAATACACTGGCCTCCTAATTCCTACAATCTACTCAATTCTGATCGCCTCTGTTCCTTTTTATCAGTACCACTGACCCTTCAACTGTGTCAGGTACCAGAGTTTCTAATTACCAAGATCTTGCTAATAGTTCAAAAGTGCAGGATGGAATTTGATGCAATAGGGCAACTTTGGGCTGAAACAGGCCCCCCATGGTTCATACTTATCTATTGGGACAACATCACAATCCCTTAAAAATATACTAAACATTTTGAAATATAGGTAAGAAGAACCTTACTTGTCATATTATAATTAGCATGTGCCTCAACAATCCATAGATCCCAAAAACACAAACAAATCAGTCAGAGGTTTGGGGGTCTTTCGGGCCAGTAGAGTAATATGGAAACTCTACAAGAAACTATATAAAATCCTGTACACATTGGCAATTTACAGAAGTATAGGGGTTGGTTATGAAAACTGCATAGGATGAAGATATTTTAATTCAGTTTGATGCTTGAAGAGCTACCTTCTACATTTTTTTAATGTTTCCAGATGCTTGTCTCTCTCTTTCCATTATCTTGTATTTATTGTGATATAACAGGTGAATCGGGACAACCTTTGATTATTTTGATGAATTCCCCCAATCAGTCTAATGGGTTTATGGGGGATTCACCTTTGTTATACAAGGGCAATAAGCATGTACCCAACATTTTGGTGGGAAAATACAAAAAATGTTTAGTTACTAAGACTGGGTCAAAGATGATTCAACTCTGTGTGTGTGTGTGTGTGTATGTATTCTTTTAAAGAAAACTCCCTCCCTTCTATACTCTAAAAGATTGGGTTACATGGTGTTCTTTATTCCTTTTGGGAACATTGGTTTTCTCCATGCTTCTCTCCCTAACTCAGAGCAGAAGTATAAAACAACTGGAAACATATACTGCTTTTATGAATCAGTCTAGGATCTCTTGAAGGTCCATTTCCTTATTGCTTTCTTCTCTTTGTTTTCTTTATAAACTCAGGTTGTCAAGGGACAAACCTGAGATTAGGTTATTTTCAGCTCTGAGAGTTACTCCCTAAGTTCCAAAAGCCCTGAGTTGCTATCTCAATCAATGGCAACTTTAAAAAGGATGATTTTCTTAACATCAAGCTTCTGCAAGAGAGGAAAGCTTGTCATGCAGCTGGAGAATTAAAGCCACAAACTCATCAGGAGATCTAGATCTAGATCTTGCCAGAACCTCCAAGAAAAGGTCTATGAATAGTTCTAACAGTGCAAATCTGAGGTCAAATGAGTTTCATAGAGCTTTTCTTAATTTTTTTAAACTTTCCAATGGAGTCTAGTGAATGAGATGGGATAATTTTGAGTGTTTTATGCTTTCTCAACTTGTTTATATCTATCTTTAAATCTGATTGAAATGGAAAAATGAGGACTTCTCAGAATAATAACCTTGGGTAGTTCAGGTTCTGATTAATTATGGAGCTCTGGGAGAAGGGAGAGATTTGCTCTTCCAGCAGAAATGTTTGAGATAACCCTTTTAACCCCTTGCTCAACTGCTTCTCACAAGAGGTAAACCTAACTAATTTCTTAATGGCCTGGAAGACAGACCAGATCACCTTGATGAAGTTTCTGAGCAGTCAGTTTTTAGTTAGGTCTTTTTGTCACATGTAAATCTTTCTCATATTATGTACTTTCTATAAGGAAGGTTACAAATGCATCCCCATGCCTAATGTTCATATTATATATGGAATAATCTGTCTGTGGGAAGGAGACTCTAGCCAGAGTTTGGGTTCAGAAATTCCCCAGGGTTTTATTTTTTAATTTAATATTTTGTTTTCTCCAAATACATGTAAAAACAATTTTAGCATTCTTTTATTTTTTTCCCCAAATTTTGAGTTATAAATTCTCTCCCTACTTTCTTCTTTCATGGGGAAGAAATTTGACATAGTTACATATGTGTAGCCATACAAAACATATTTCTGTGTAAGTCATGCTATATAAAAGAAAACACACACATACAAAGGTGTTTTTATTTTGGAATGACACCAAAACTAGAGGACATTTCCCTCCTTTTGGTTTAGGTCCCCAGGTTGGACCTGAATGAATCAAAATTCAGAGCTCGAGTGAGGGGGAAAGGAAAGAGGTACCCGTGGCATGAGACATATTATATATTTTGTATTTATGTGTATGTTAATCTAGCTAATAAAATATATAAACTCTTTGAGGTCCTGAACTATTTCATTGTTTTTGTTTTCTTTGTATCTCAGTAATTAGTACAGTTGTCTAGCATGATCAAACACTTAATAAATTTCTACTGATTCAACCAAAAAATCAATCAAGAAGCACATTTACAAGACGTCAGATATGTTACACTTGAGATGTTGTTGTTGTTTGTTCTTAGCTTTTGAAGAGGACCATGACATTAGAGAGATGCCATGACATGCAAGTGGATTGGATTTAAGTGAGGGAGGGCTGTGCAAGGTCAGCTGCCTCACTTTTACCTGCGAAGCCATCTAGGTATAGTGGCCATATATAGAACAGGACCACTAGGATGGCCCTGGATGCAATGGGAGACCTTGGCCTTTTTAAGTTAAGACCTTAAAGGGCCTTAATTTGACTGAGGTCAAATCCATTCAATGATTACGGTTAGGTAGCAAATGAGGGGAAGAACCTCCTTTTTCATCTAGCCAAAAAAAATATAAATAAATATGGGAGGAGAACACCCTCAGGGTTTCTGGCCAAAGCAGAAATGACTGTTATTTACTTTCAATCTGAGTCACCCAAATAGTGATTAAAGCCAATCAATGAGAATCAGGATGGTTTTGGTTTAAGGCACTGTTCTTAAGAGAGAAATCTAGCCAGGGTTCAGAGATCCAAAAGAAAAAAAAGCTTTTAAGAGAATCTATAGGTAAGGGTATGATATCCAATGTGGACAGTGAAACAATGAAAGGGAAGGGAAAGAGGTAAGTCAGGGAGTAGTAGGGAGAAATGGAGGAAGGAAGGAAGGAAGGAAGGAAGGAAGGAAGGAAGGAAGGAAGGAAGGAAGGAAGGAAGGAAGGAAGGAAGGAAGGAAGGAAGGAAGGGAGGGAAGGAGGAAGGGAGGAAGGAAGGGAGGAAGGAAGGAACGGAGGAAGGGAGAAAGGAAGAAAGGGAGGAAGGGAGAAAGAGAGAAAGGGAAGAAGGGAGGAAGGGAG
>JAJPUD010008724.1:21254-84577 GCA_023553655.1 Myrmecobius fasciatus
TCACACAAATGAGAAAAGTGGTTCAGAAAAGTTAAGTAAATTAATCATAGTGACATTAAAGAATAATGGGAGATGAAAAGAACAGAGAATAAAAGGAGAAAGAGGGCTCACTTGCTCACTTTCCTCTTCTAAGTGCACATACTGTCTAAATTGCAGAATGAAGAATATAAATAAGATTTTAGAATATAAGTAAGAATTAGAATATAAATAAGAATTATTTGATTCTGAGGCAACAGAAATTTTCTCCACTCTGCATACATTGCTGGGATATTTAACATGGGTTCATAAGATGAATAAAAGATTTTGAGAAAATATTTTCCATGATATTTGTAATTGCGCAGCCAAAAGTTATCAGTCATTGAACAAGTAGTTAATGAGGCTCAACTATGCATATATGAAAAATAAAAAGGTGTAATTAATTAGAATTATTTTTAAAGATATAATTAATTAAACAAGAAAGCATTATTCTTGCCCCAAAGGAGTTTACAATCTGAGGAGATAAAAGAAACAGAATTCAATAACTATGTAATGACAGCCAATTCTAAGTAAATGTGCTAAAAATTCAGAAAAAAGGAGAAAACAGGGTGACTGGTTTTACTTAGAGAAAGATTCAAGGAGAAAGTGGGACTTGGATAGATGTAGAAGAATGGAGAGGGTTACATTTAAAGAAATGAGAAGGCACTGCAGAAAAGGGGAATAGAATGAATAATGCTCTAAGACAAGAATGAGCATGGCACATATAGATGACAATGAACTGACATGTCAAATTAGATTAGAAAATGCTTGTTGAAGAATCATGGTAAATTATGTTAGCCAGGCAAGGCAGAGATAGGTTATAGATCAGTTTCAAAGATAGATAGATTAAACGTATTAGACAATAGGAAGTCATTCTAGATACTTGAGCACAAATTGAAATGAAGAAAATAATGTTTAGGAAAATGATTCTGGTAATGATATACAGCATGAGTTGTAGTGGGAGAAAAGTCTATATTTCCTAGGCAAATAGAAAAGTCAAAGATATTTCCAAATATGGGTAATGAATGGATTAACACATTTTTTAAAAAATCCTACAATCTGATACTATAAAGTAAGGCTTCTTATAAAAAATTGGGGAAGGGAGATTAAACTACAACAGAAACTATAATCTTTCTACAGGAAAGATGGAATGGTCTAAAATAAGTATTCACTTATTTGACTACTTAAAAAAAACTTATTGATTATTCATTTGAACACTTTCAAATGGGATGATCAATATCCTGAATAAAATCTTAATATTTACCTAAAGAGGAACATCAATCTAAAATCTTCAGAGTTGGCTCTTTCTATTTTATACACTAACAATCTAAAGACTAAGATTATTACATCTTGTATAAAATTGAGAATGTCATTAGTGACATCTTTGAAGTTTATAACAAGTTTTCCCTCTAAAAGTTCTAGGGGCTATTACTTTGAGAATGTAGGAAATAAACATTTCATGTCCCCTGAAAATTATTTCAAGAGATTTTCCCATTTTCCCCTCAAAATATCAAATTAGACTAAAAAAATTCAAATTACTTAAACAAAATTAGTTTCCTTTAATTTAAATTTAGTAGAGTAGAGGTTTTCATATGGAACTTATAAGATAGTTATTATAAGTTGTTTTTATTGATTTTTATTTGCTATTCTAACATTTCACTGCTTGCTTCCAGGGAACAAATGACTCCTGAGTATTTGCTTTGAGGCATGCAATTAAATATACTAAGAAGCTTACAATGGGTACACAATGGATGCAAAAAAAAAAAAGGAAATAGCTTCACAGTTTTGTTAATTTGTGATAAAATGAAGGATTAACTAGAAATTTTATATAAACTCAAGAAAATTAAAAAAGAAAGTTTAATGGCCTAGAGAAAGAAAATGCTTAATAATTTCTATTACATTCATTACAATAGCACTGTGTGTGTGTGTGTGTGTGTGTGTGTGTAAGTGTGTGTACACATCCATGCCTAAGTCTGCCTGCTAACTGGGTCTTAGCAACATTGTCTGACAATTTATAAAGAGCATTAAGGCTAGGTATTATAAAATCTGGGTGCTAATCTTAATTCCTCCACTTGTCCCTATGTAACTGTAAGAACACTAACTTCACCCCTCCAATCCTCAGATTCATCAGTTTTAAGGTAAGTGTAATATTCTTTGCCTACATTACCTCACAAAATTAGGGAGTAGCATAAGGGATATCACGCACATCAACATACATTTGCACCTACTATGTTCCAGGAACTCTGCTACGTATATTGGGGAGAAAAAGACAAAAGCAAAAGTCTTTGTCCTTGAGAAAGTTATATTCTTACTGGAGAAAACAGAACATGAATCTTGGAGTCAGGAAGATCTGAGTTCAAATCTGTCCTTAAATACTTCCTAACTATGTGATCTTTAAACTCTTGTCTACTTCAGTTTCCTCATGGAAATGGAAATAATCATAACAACTTTATCACAGCAACATTGTGACGATAAAAATCAAATACCATTTTCTCAATAATTCAAAAAATCCATGCTTTCAATTCATATGGGTAATCTTTCCACCAATTTAGCTCTAACACTTCATTGTTTTAGTCTTCAGAACTTACTATAACACCCAAAATAATCATTACTTGATGGCCAACCCTCCTATCACAAGCTTCTCTGTACTCAGTTATGCTTTTATTTGAAAAAAAACAGGCATACAATCTATCATCAGATTCATGTTGGGAGATTTTTCATTTTGGTGGAACATAATCCAGATCATAATTCTGCCCTTCGGACCCCCTAGAATGTAACATCTAACATGTACATAATTCCTAAAGGTTTGTAAAGCATTCTATAAATATTTTATTTTATCTTTATAATATTTGGGAGGTAAGTGCTATGATTATTCCCATTTTACAGTAAGGAAATGGGAGGGAGGCAAATGTTAAGGAACTTGCTCAGGGATAGTAGCAAGTAAGTGTTTTGAGGTCAAATCTGAACTCAAGGCTCTGTGATTCCATGATCACTGTGCTATAAAACTGTCTTATATTTATTTTGTATATTGTATATATTTATTTATGTACATGTTTGCCTAGACAGAATGTAAGATCCTTGAGGGATGAACAATTTAAGTTCTCTCTTTATATTCCTAGAACCTACCATTATATCTGGCACAGAGTAAGCATTCAATAAATGGTTGTGGATTGATTGATTGCCATAGCCTTCAAGGATCTAGGGCCAATTTCACATTATTATGAAGATGGGAATAGGATTTTAGTAGAGGGATCCATAAATAGGTAAATTAAAATACTACTTTAAAAGAAGCAAGAAAATGACAAATCATTAAGTATAATATAAATTATCATATGAAGAATAGCAAAATAAGGTCTTCAATATTATGCCAACTCTTTTGTGGTGGAGAGTAGTCAAATGATCACTGAATCATTTTAAAAGTTCTAAATGCTTGTAATCATATGAAAAGGTGCTCCAAATCACTATTGATCAGAGAAATGCAAATCAAGACAACTCTGAGGTACCACTACACACCTGTCAGATTGGCTAAAATGACAAGAAAAGATAATGATGAATGTTGGAGGGGATGTGGAAAGGCTGGGACACTGATGCATTGTTGGTGGAGCTGTGAATGGATCCAACCATTCTGGAGAGCAATTTGGAACTATGCTCAAAAAGTTATCACACTGTGCATACCCTTTGACCCAGCAGTGTTTCTATTGGGCTTATATCCCAAAGAGATCTTAAAGGAAGGAAAGGGCCCCACATGTGCAAGAATGTTTGTGACAGCCCTTTTTGTAGTGGCTGAATAAATTATGGTATATGAATATTATGTAATATTATTGTTCTGTAAGAAATGACCAGCAGGATGATTTCAGAGAGGCCTGGAGAGACTTGCATGGACTGATGCTGAGTGAAATGAGCAGAACCAGGAGATCATTATACATGGCAACAACAATACTATATGACGATCAATTCTGATGGACATGGCTCTCTTCAACAATGAAATGGTTCAAACCACTTCCAATTGTTCCCTGAAGAAATCCATATAGACCCAGAGAGAGGGATGTGAAATGTGGACCACAACATAACATTTTCAGGCTCTTGATTGATGTTTGCTTGCATTGTGTTTCCTTTATCTTATTTTTCTTATAGATATGATTTTTCTTGCACAACAATGATATGTGTGGAAATTTGTATACATATATTCGATTTGTCAAGTATTTTAACATAATTAACATGTAGTGGATATCCTGCCATCTAGGGGAGGGGTGGGAAGTAGGGGGCAAAATTTGTAACAGAAAGCTTTGTAAGGGTTAATGTTGAAGAATTACCCATACATATGTTTTGCAAATAAAAAAAAAGTTCTAAATGCTGTATTGACTTTATCTACCTCAATGTGATAGACATGAACCCATATACTTTAAGCTAAGGTTTTCTGCAAATGTTATATTTCCTAGGAAATCAGATCATTCATTCCTGACTTAACTTGCCCTCCCAATACAGGGAAGCCACGTACCACTTGTCCTGAACTCATACCTCCCTGCTTTCCACTGATGTGTTGGGCAAAACCAGATAGGGAGGATTTTATCTTGAAATAGTTTCAACTGTACAATTTTGCCTTGTGAAACTAATATCAGTAACAACAGCAACAAAACAAAACCAAAAAAATCACCTCCCTTGAGAGAGGCCCTGGGAGTTGGTCCATTCAGCTTGTTTTTTTCATGTAGTAACCAGGAGTTCAAAATCCTGGAGTGATACATACCTGTTTAAGTTGCTGGTCTCTGCCCAGGGGTGCAAAGTATCTGTCACTATTGATGGGAGGCCTGTTTTTACCTGAAAAAGCCTTCCTCCAATTCATAAATTTGAACCTAATCATTAATTGGCTCATCCATCAAGTGAATACATTCTCCATCCTTTATTCTTTTACCCCTCACAACAAACTAAAACAAAATTACATTCCTCTTTACCAAATTCATGACCAAGAACAAGTTCTTCTAATAATAACATGTTAAAATTAGAGCAGAGTTATCAATTATCAGTTAGGCCCTATTGAAGTAGAAGTGATATAGAACTTATGTGGTGTATTTAGCAAAAGAGAGATAATAACAAGAAATAATTGAGATCAAACACAACTTAAGTTTTATTCTGAGATTTCATAGCATACTAAGTGATAAAAACATTTTGATAATATATGGAAAATCATGCATAATTGGAATCATTTCTTGTGTTTGCAAATAACATAAATATTATAGGACTAAAAGAGAGAAATGAGAATAATTTAGATTCAGACCCCATTAGCAGTTCAGTCAGTAGAGCACAGTGGAAGATATGGTACAGTACAGTAAGGTATAAGAAACTGGAATGGGTTCAAGAATAAATGAAATCACATTATTTTAAGTCAGGTAAGGATAATAATAAAACACAATGCATCATAAAAAGTACATTGCCTAAATAATAGTGAGAAATAGCCCACTTTATTGAATTGGAGTCGAGGCAAGGAAAAATGAAGACTGTGAGAAGATACAGAAAGGCCCTCCCCCCTCAAAAAAAAAAAAAAAAACCTTAGGCTGAATTTCCAAAACAAGCAATTCTATATGCTACTTTATAATCCAAATATGTGATGATGGCATGGAAAGTTAATACTAATAATGAGAAGAATAAAGCTGTATTACTGAGAAGAGCTAAGTCAATCATAGTTGATCATCACAAAGTGTTACTGCTACTGTGTGCTGTGTTGTTGTTCTTCTCACTTCACTCACAATCACTTCATCTAAGTCTTTCCAGGTTTTTCTAAAATCTGTCTATTCATCATTTCTTATAGCATAATAGTATCTCATTACATTCATATAGCACAACTTGTTCAGACATTTCCCAATTGAGGGCATCCCTCAATGTCCAATTCTTTGCCACCCAAAAAAATGCTGCTATAATTTTTTTTTGTACATGTAGTTCCCTTCCCCTTTTTATGATCTCTTCAGATTAGTAGTGCTGAATCAAAGGATATACATAGTTTGATTTACTTTTGGGTATAGTTTGCTCTCCAGAATGGCTGGATTCACAATTCAACCATCAATTTATTAGTATTTCCTTTTCCCTATATTCTCTCCACCATTTATCATTTTCCTTTTCTGTCATATTAATCAATCTGATAGGTTTAAAAGATGATGCCTCAGATTTGTTTTAATTGGCATTTCTCCAATCAATAGTGAGTTAGAGCATTTTTATCTGACTATAAATAGTTTTGGTTACTAAATCTGAAAATTTCCTGTTTATATTCTTTGACCATTTATCAGTTAGGGAATGACTTGAATTCTTATAAATTTGACTCTTTTTTATATATTTGAGAAATAAGACCTTTAACAGAGATAACTGTTGTAAAAATTACAACTTATTATTTAAGTCTGAATAAATGTCACTTTATTCCTGGTAATTTCCTTGATTCTCTATTTTGGTAATAGCCTTTTTTCTCTACCATCTAATTCCATATGGCACTTGGGTTTTTGTCCATTTGAAAAGAGAAAGCAATAAAACACAAACAAAATCACCAAAAAAATAAGAGGAATAAATAAAAAATAAATGAAACTTTGCAAAAAATCACTGCCAAATTGTTAACAAGTTAAAACATAAACAAAAATATAAATATTTGCAAAAAATACAAAATACTAAAATGTACAGAATAAGAAATATAAAACCTAAGAAAACTGATCCTAAAAACAAATTGAACATATTATGTCTTCTCAAAAAAACAAAAAACAAAAAACAGATGGCTCCCAGATGGAATTAGAAGGAAATTATATACTGTCAGATAATTAAAAAAAACCAATTAATTCCCATTTACCTCTATTGTTTGCAAAAAACAAAAACAGAAAATAGTTTACAAATTCCTTCTGAGACAGGTAATTCTAATAAAGAAGCCCAGGGAAAGTCAAAACAGAGAAAGAAAACTACAAACCATTATTCGTTAATATATACTGATACACAAATATTGAATTTGTTAGCAAAGAAGTTATAATAATATATTCAAGAAATTATTCACTAAACTTAGATTGGATTTATACCAAGAATACAGGTATGGATCAATGATAGAAAAACTAGATCACAAAGATAATATTAATAATAAAAACAATAAAAATATGATTATATCTACATGTAAAAAAGCACTGAACCAAGTGCAGAATTTGGTCATTTTAAAAACATGATAAAAGAAAGGAATGGATTTTTCTTAATAAGGTGACTGTATCAATATAAAACTAAGATTAAGTTTTTTCTATAATAGATAGCTTAGGACACAAAGAAGAAATTGTAGCAAGGCAGTGATTGTCCTGACAACAAAATAAAGGAAGTAAAAATAAAAGTTTTAATGACACAAAGAGAAACATTATAGTGATATTAAAAGAGAGCAAAATTGGAAGAAGAAACACTACTCACTTGGAAAGTGGATCATGTAAAAAAATCTAAGAAAAATTAGGTTTACATAAAAGCATGAAAAATCTGAAACCATATTTCAAGTAAACATAAAAGAAAATTTGAACAAGTGGTTGAAGTATTGATTTGTAAAATTCACAATTCACCACTAGAGAGTAACCTAAGATATAAAGCTCCAAGAAATTTGACTGCCAAGATAAGGAGCTGGTAAGTTAAAGAAAATTTATTGTAAGCATCCAGGAAGAGATTAATCACATAATAGTTGGAATGTCATAGACCTATGTATCACCTAAGAGAAAGGAATAAAAGATTGGAATGTCATATATTAAAAGGAAAAGGACAAGGTTGTCTTCCAAAAAGTAATTTATCATTTAACATAAAGCAAAATCCTCTAAGAAAAGCAATGGATTTTTAACAGAATAAACACTTTGCAAATATTCACTTTGAGAAAACTAGAGTCCCTTACAGGCAAACATCACAAACTATAGAAATTTAAGACAAACAAATTTGAACAAGTAAAAAAGGACCAAGTAATGGTCCGGAGCTTAAATACTGAAAAGAAATGAGGCTACTATCCCTTCATAGGATCAATATCTGTAAAAAATGTCAGTCAGAGAACAAGGAAGGACAAAGTATGGGCTTTGGGTATACAAAACAATACAAAATAATAACACTCAAAAATACTTATACAGGAGCAGAACAGATAAGAGGAGGAGTAATGACTTCCGGAATTTGGGATGCTACAGAAAAAAGATTTTCCAAACATAAAGGGGTGGATCTGGAGAGTGATGCTCTTATGAACCTGATTCTTATCTGGGACAGCCAGGTTTAATTAAATTTTTTAATTAATTTAATTTAATAATTAAAAATCAAGCAAGCAAATAAAAATATTCCATTGAGTAGAAATACAGTGAAGTAAGCACTAAACTCACTTGAAACAAGAAAGGGAAGGAAGGGGGGATGTTTTGATATGGAAGAAAGAGAAAGAGAAGGAACAACTGTAAGCAAAACAAAAAATAATTTAAAAGGGCAGATTACAAAAGAGGAAAAAAACAAGAAAAGAAACAGGACACAGTGAGTTAGATCTAAGCACAGAAAATGGGGAGACTAAATAGATACTATTAATTTAGTACAAATACTTATTTTTTAAAAAAAGGGATGAATCACAAATTATACCTTGAGACTAATAATGCTTTACAAATATTTTCTCATTTGATTCTCACAGGAACTCTGAGAGTTAAGTGTTACTATCACCATCCAAATTTACAGTTGAAGGTACTGAGACAAACAAAGTTAAGTGATTTTTCAAGGGTCATATAATTAATTAAGTCTTCCTGACTCTAGATCCAGCATTCCATCCACTGTAAGAAAAGAAAAGGAAAAAAAAAGCCCTATCTGCTACAAAATCCATCACAATGGTCATGATTATTAATAATAATTATGTACATTTATATACTTCAAATCTATTAAACACACCCAATAATAATGGAGGTCTTGATTTTATATTGAAACCTATTCAACTTTAATAACTCTTTGACCAAGATGTTAATAACAGGAGATATAAAACATGACATTTTAAGGGAAATAGTAAGTTAGGGTTTGGGTGAGCCTAAATATGTGGCCATGCCCTCTTAAATAGAACTAAGTATAGCTTTTGAATGTTAAAAGAAGTCAAAAAATCAAAATATGCTATTAATGGACATGGTGACATAAAGTTATATGGGTCCACCAAAAACAAATATTAAACAGTTCTTTCATCTTTCAGAATATTTCTCTGAGGATATCAAAATGTCATTTGAACTAGATAAGTATAAATTTTTAACGTAATCCAAGGGAATACAGAGATTGCATTCTTTGAACTTGAATCCACACTTAGCATCAAGTCAATAGATAAAAGCAAAATCTACAAATTACCTTAGTCTTCCCCTGAAAAAGACATATAAAGCATAAAGATATCAAGGAGAAAGCTGTGAGTGCAGGTTGAGACTTACAAGTATCCA
The DNA here is from genome assembly GCA_023553655.1 of Myrmecobius fasciatus. NCBI lineage: Eukaryota > Metazoa > Chordata > Mammalia > Dasyuromorphia > Myrmecobiidae > Myrmecobius > Myrmecobius fasciatus. The sequence continues at coordinate 30,677 of JAJPUD010008724.1, forward strand.
AGCTGAATGGGAATACAGATTTCAAATAATTCCTTTATAATACTAGACTTAATATACACTTTTTGAAGTGTAAAATGGAATCTAACCGATTTGATAAATATTTTAACAAAAATCCTTCTAATATTGATAAAACACAAGATCCATTACCCAAAACATCTATAAAAAGAATAAGTCCCAGAGAAAAAAAGATAAAAAGATTGCTACACATTGTTAATATTTATCACAAACATGTCAAAAACACAGAAAAATGCTTTTTTGAAATGAGCCTATGCTATTTTGCCAAGGAAAAAGAAGCTGAAAATAAGTACAATTTGTCAAATAAAACCAAAAAGTACATATCTCCAGATGGAACTATAAAAACAATGACATCCAAGAATATCCTCCTCTGGCAACATCTGCACCAACTGCAGGATATAACAATAATTTGTGGAAACAGAGGGATCTGTAAGTGCAATTTATTACCTGAGATGGCAAGGTCATTACCATCAGAAATGACATAAGGTTATCCCTAGGGATATTGTTATCAATGTAGTTGATACTGAAAACAGTAGAGGGGAATTGCAGGAATAGAGATGGCAGAATGAAGCCAGAAAGCTGCTTGAGCTTTCCCAGTTTCCCTCAAAGAAACCACGTAAAACCAAACCTGTAAACAGTCTGATGGATGAAACCACTCTCCATCTCAAGGTAGATTAGAAGGACTTCAAGAAAGATCAGTTACACTAGGGTGAAAGGGGTGTTCAACCCAGCTTAGATGGTGTCCAGGAAGCCAGTGAGAGAGTCTTAATCAAGGCAGATCAGAAACTGAAACTCTCCATCCTGGCTTAGTAGTGGAGCAGACCGGTGGAGCATCCTTCAGTACAATCCCAGAAATGATGCTGTTGCCTAGAGAGAGCAGGTAGGATTACACCCCTCTGTGAGGAAGACATCAAACACAAGGGGCTCCTGTGCTCAAAGCCAAGGCTCAGAGTGGCACAAGAAGCTTGGGACAGCACCCCGGTAGCCCAGGAGCAGAGCTTGACCTCAAAAGTGACAAAATGGGAAAAAAGAAAGAAAGAAAATGAACAAGAAATAGAAAGCAACCTTAACCAGAGAAAGCTACCATGATATATGGATGACTAAAACACCAACTCAGACAAAGACAAAATGCCCACATGGGAAATCTCAAAGGATGATATGAATTGGTCTTAAGCCCAAAGAGGTTTCTTGGAAGCACTAATTTTAAAAGGCAAATAAGAGAAGTAGAAAAAAATTGGGAAGCAACAAGAGATTTGGGAAAGAGTCAACAGTTTGTAAAAGGAAAACAATTCCTTTAAAAACACAGTTGGCTGAATGCCAAAAAATAAAATAAAATAAATCCACTGAAGAAAACACCACCTAGAAAACCAGAATTAATTAAATGGGAAAAGAGATGCAAAAGTTAACTGGAGAAAATCACAAATTAAAAACTAGAACCAGGCAATTAGAAGCTAATGACTCTATGAGACATCAAGAATCAGTCAAACAAACTAAAAAGAATGAAAAAAATGGAAGAAAACGCAAAATGCCTCATTGGAAAAACAGCTGACCTGGAAAATAGATCCAGGAGAGATCATTTTAAAATTATTATTCTACCTAAAGGCCATGACCAAAAAAGCCCAGATGTCATTCTTTGAGAGATCATCAAGGAAAACTGTCCTGATATATTAGAAACAGACAACAAAAAGTCATTAAAAAATTCATTGAAAGCCTCCAGAAAGAGATCCCACAAGGGAAATCTTAAGAAACATTGTTGCAAAATCTCCAGAACTATTATCTCAAGGAAAAAATACTACAAGCTTCCAGAAAAAATGCAATTATCAATGAGCAACAGTTAGTATTAACCAGGATCTGGCAGCTTTTACAATAAAGGATTGGAGGGCCTAAAATATCAAATTCCAGAAGGCAAAGGACCTGAGATTACAACCAAGAATCAACTACATAGCAAGACTGAGCATCACCTTTCAGGGGAGAAAATGGATCCTCAATGAAGTAAGAGACTTTCAATCATTTCTATTGAAAATAAAAAGAAATAGGGGGCAGCTAGATGATGCAATGGATAGAGTACCAGACCTGAAGTCAGGAGGACCTGAGTTCAAATCTGGTTTCAGACACTTAACACTTCCTAGCTGTGTGACCTTGGGCAAGTCACTTAATCCCAATTGCCTCAGCCAAAAAAAAAGGTAAAAAAAAGAAATAAACAGAAAATTTGATCTTCAAATACAGGACTCAAGAGTAGCATAGAAAAGTAAACAGGAAAAAAACATTATTTAAAGATTAAACTGTTTGCATCTTTAGATGGGGAAAATTGATACTTGTAACTCTTGAGAATTGCATTGTTTTGTTGGGGCAATTAAAGAGGACATGCATCAAAGAAAAAGACATTAAGAGATAGAAAAAGGATTGTACTAGAAGAGGAAAAGAGAGATGAAAAGGGATAAATTAGATCACATGAATAGGCAAAAAGACCATATTACACTAAAAGAAAGGAGGGGGATGAACATTGAAGCTTAATTTCATCAGTTTTGGCTCAAAGAGGGAATAACATATTCACTCAGTTGGATATGGAAATTTATCTTACTCTATAAGAGAGGGTGTGTGTGTGTGTATATATATATGCATATACATATACATATATATATATATACACACACATACATACATATATATGAGATAGGGGAAAGAAAAGGGAGAGACTGGATAGAAGGGAGGAGAAAGAGATAAGAGAAAAAAGGAGCAGGAGTGATAGTAGGGAAGGCAGGTTGAGGGTTGGGTGGGTTAGAAACAAAACACAAAACTAAGGAGAAACAGGGTGAAAAGAAAGAGCAAAAGTACACAGAGGAAAAAATAGGGTGAAAGGAAATGCACAGATGGTAATCATAACTTTGAATGGGATGGAATCCTTTAACTTGGGAATGGGATGAACTTTCTCATAAAATGAAAGCAAATAGCAAAGCGGTTTAAATAAAAGCCAGAATCCTACAATATGTTATTTACAAGAGACACATTTGAAACAGAGAGATACATATAGAGTGAGGGTAAAAAGCTGGAGCAAAATTTATTATTTTTCAACCAAAAGCAAGGGTAGTAATTCTTTTTTTTTAATTTAATTTTTTTTATTTTATTTGCATAACATATGTGTGGGTAATTCTTCAACAATAACCCTTACATAGCTTTCCGTTACAAATTTTTCCCCCAACTCCCCACCCCTCCCCTAGATGGCAGGATATCCACTACATGTTAATTATGTTAAAATATTGGCAAATCGAATATATGTATACATATTTCCAAACTTGTCATTGTTGTGCAAGAAAAATCTTGTCTACACAAACGATATATCAGATAAAGGAAACACAATGTAAGCAAACATCAATCAAGGAGTATGAGAATGTTATGTTGTGGTCCACATTTCACATCCCTCTCTCTGGGTGTATATGGCTTTCTTCAGTGAACAATTGGAGGTGGTTTGAAACATTTCATTGTTGAAGAGAGCCATGTCCATCAGAATTGATCGGCATATAGTACTGTTGTTGCCGTGTATAATGATCTCCTGGTTCTGCTCATTTCACTCAGCATCAGTTCATGCAAGTCTCTCCAGGCCTCTCTGAAATCATCTTGCTGGTCATTTCTTACAGAACAATAATATTCCATAATATTCATATACCATAATTTATTCAGCCATTCTCCAATTGATGGGCATCCATTCAGTTTCCAGTTTCTAGCCACTACAAAAAGGGCTGCCACAAACATTCTTGCACATGCAGGTCCCTTTCCCTCCTTTAAGATCTCTTTGGGATATAGGCCCAATAGAAACACTGCTGAATCAAAGGGTATGCACGGTTTGATAACTTTTTGAGCATAGTTTCAAACTGTTGTCCAGAATGGTTGGATCTGTTCACAATTCCACCAACAATATATGTGTCCCAGTTTTCCCACCTCCACCAACAATGCATCAGTGTCCCAGCCCTCCCACATCCCCTCCAACATTCGTCATTATTTTTTCCTGTCATCTTAGCCAATCTGACAGGTGTATAGTGATATCTCAGAGTTGTCTTAATTTGCATTTCTCTGATCAATAGTGATTTGGAGCACCTTTTAATGTGACTAGAAATATGACTTTATGATAACAAATCTGATAATTTAACTGAAATGGGTTAATTTTTACAAAAATATGAACTGCCCAGATTAACTGAGAGGAAATAAATTACTTAAATAGTCTCATTTAAGAAAAAAATAAATGTAACAAGCCATCAATGAACTTCCTAAGAAAAAAAAATCTCCAAGGTCAGATGGATTTATAAGTGAATTCTATCAAACAATTAAAGAACAATTAACTCTAATACTACATAAATTATTTGGAAAAATAGATAAAGAAGGAGCCCTGTCAAATTCCTTCTATGACACAAAAATGGAACTGATCTCTAATTCAGGAAAAGCCAAATCAGAGAAAGAAAATTACAGATCAATCTCCCTAATGAACATTGATGCAAAAATTTTAAATGAAATATTATCAAAGCAATTATAACATCTTATCAGCAAGATAACATACTATGACTAATGAGATTTATGCCAGGAATGGAGGGGCTGATTCAATATCAGGGAAACTATTGTCATAATTGACCATATCAATATCATATCAACAACAAAACTAGCAGAAATCCTATGATAATCACAACAGATGCCCCCCCAAAAAGCTTCTGGCAAGCTACCAACACCCATTCCTATTAAAATCACTAGAGAGTGTAGGGAATAAAAAGAGTTTTCCTTAAAATGATAAGCAACATCTATCTAAAACCATCAGCAGGCATTATTTGCAATGGGGAGAATCTAGAGGCATTCTCAGTAAGAACAAGGGTGAAATAAGGATGTGCATTATATTATTCAATATTATACTAGGAATGTTAGAATTAGAATAGGCAATGAGGAAATAAAACTATCACTCCTTGCAGATGATATAATGGTATACTTAGAGAATCCTAGAGAATCATCCAGAAATCTACTTGAAACAGTTAACAGTTTTAGCAAAATTTCAGGATATAAAATAAATCCACACAAATCATTAGCATTTCTATATGTTATTAACAAAGCCTCAGAACAAGAGATACAAAGAGAAATATTTGTGTGTCTATCTACCAAGACAAATCCAAAAACACAATTACAAAAGACTTCTCACACTAATAAAGTCAAATATAAATATTTGAAAAAATATCAATTTTCATGATGAGCCCAGCTAATATAATAAAAATGACACTGACTGATTGATTTACCAATTAAACTGCCAAAAATTATTTTATAGCACTAGAAAAAATAATAACAAAATTCATCTGGAAGAACAAAAAGACAAGAACATCATCAAAGGAATTAATGAGAAAAAAAGTAAAAAAGATGGTGGTCTAGCAGTACCAGACCTAAAACTATATTATAAAGCATCAAAAACAAATGGTATTGAATAAGAAATAGAATGATGGATCAATGGAATAACTTATAAGCACATGATACAATGATCAATGACCATAGTAACCAAATATTTGATAAACCCAAAAACTCCATCTTCTGGGATAAGAACTCACTATTTCACAAAAATTGTTGGGAAAACTGGAGAATAATATGTCAGAAACGCAGTATAGATCTACATTTTATATTACATACCAAAATTAGGTCAAAATGGGTACATGATTTCAGCATAAAAAGTGATACTATAAGCAAATTAGGAGAACAAGGGATAGTTTACCTATCACATCTTTGGAATAGGAAGGAATTTATAATCAAAGAACTAGAGAATGTTATGAAATGTAAAATAGATAATTTTGATTACACCAAATTAAAAAGCTTTTGCACAAACAAAACCAATACAGCCAAGCTCAGAAGTGAAGCATAGAGGAAAAAATTACAGGCAGTGTTTCTGATAAAAGCCTCATTTCTAAAATACATAAAGAATTGTGTCAAATTCAGAAGAATATAAGGCATTCCCAAATTAAGAAATGGTCAAAGGATATGAACACATAATTTTCTGATGAATAAATTAAAGCCATTTCTAGTTATATAAAAAATGCCCTAAATCACTATTGATTAGAGAAATGCAAATTAAAACAACTCTGAGATACCATCTCACACCTTTTAGATTGGCTAAGATGACAGGAAAATGTTGGAGAGGATGGGGGAAAACTGGGACATTATTGCATTGTTGCTGGAGTTGTGAAATGATCCAATCATTCTGGAGAATAATTTGGAACTGTGCACACCTTTTGTTCCAGCAGTGCCATTACTGGATCTGTATCCCAAAGAAAATCATAAAAGAGGGAAATGGACCCACATGTGCAAAATTTTTTGCAGCAGCTCTTTTTGTGGTGGCAAAGAATGGGAAAATGAGGGGATGAACATCAGTTGGGAAATAGAGGAATAAGTCATGGTATATGAAAGTAATGGAATATTTTTGTTCTATAAAAATGATGAACAAGCTAATTTTAGAAAGGCCTGGAAAGATTTACATGAACTGATGCTAAACAAAAAAAAAAAACAGAATCAGAAATACACTATATAAAGCAACAACAAAAACCTGCATTGATCAAGTATGACAGACTCGTTTCTTCTCAGTGATTCAGTGATCCAAGGCAACTCCAAGAAACTTATGGTAACTGAATGTAAATTAACACATACTATTCTCACTTTTTTTTCTCTTCTGTTTTGTGTGTGGTTTTTCCCTTTTAATCTGATTTTTCTATCCCAATATGATTCATAAGGAACTATGCAAAAAAGAATGTACATGCATAACCCCCCAAAAATATTGTTTTTTAACATGTAACTGGGAAAAACAATTAAAAAGAAAAAAGGAAAAGGAAACAGAAATTTGCACCGTAGTCCTGCAGGCTATAAAAATTTTATACTTACTGATGACCTAGTAAGATAAAATTTGATGATAACAATAGTGCAATAGTAGAGTGAAAACCAACAAATATCCATACTACAAAAACAGAACTCAAGATACCCTTAATAATCCAACCAATAAATGGAACCAAATTAAGTTGTTGCTAACCATTGCCTGGACATTACACTGATCCTAAAACACACATACACACACACACACACACACACACACACACATACACACACACACACAGAAAGAGAGAGAGAGAGAGAGAGAGAGAGAAATTTAAGGCTTATGTTTTCATAGCTTTTCCATAACAAATAGGCATAATCTCCAGCTTTATTTAAATATTTTAAAACATAGACTTAGCAGAGGAGATTAAAATCACGTGAGAACAAAAGGAAGACTGTTTCATTTTTGTCCTATCTCCAAACTTAGAGCTACATGAGGAAGGGTTCTTTTTCTGAACAAACAGAAAGTGAATGTACTTCCTAAAGCTATTCATCAAATACAAAAAAAAATATTTTTAATCAATGGGCATGTAGAAAAATAATTACTTTAGATATAATAAATATGTAATAAATCTTGTTGATTACTGTTTCAATAACTGAAAAACTTTTTTTCCTCAAAAAAAATGAGTTTTCTCCCTTTTAGTGCCCTCTTTTTCCTCTGTACCTTTCCCTCCTAGTCATCCTTCACAATGGTTGTGTCACCATTTCCATAGCAAACTTTGATGATTTTCAAATCTCATTGATTTCTTTTTCTTCAATCTCTAGACTACTAATATTTTACACTATGCAATTTAGAATTTTAGAAAATAAACTCATCTTAGATTTAGAAACCTTGGTTTCTTTAATATGTACTCTAATTGACACTGACAGCAATCTTAAGTTGTTCTAATTCATTTGTAAATAAGGGCATTAATATCTGTACTACATGTATCACTAGTTTGTTTGTGAGGATCACATAAGACAAAATATCTGTAAACCATTTTGTATTTATATAATGTTATAAAGATGTTAGTTTTTACTGGATGTGTAATTTCATTATTGTAAGGAGCTCCAGTGAAGGAATCCCCTTATTAAGCTCAGCATTTATTTCTGCAATTCATATTGCGGACAGAAATGCAATGCAGGTCTTCCTAACTCCAAAGTTAGTTCATTATTCACTGTGCTATAAGGCCTCTCTAAGATTATTATAATTTTACCAAAAAAAAATCCATTATTTCTCATTTGCTGCTTTTCCTTTCTATACAATGAGACTGGTGCCTCTTTAAAGGCAAGAACTAGACTTTTTTATAGGAATTAAGCTGAATGCACAATAGATATGCAATAAACACTTATGGGGGGTGGAGCCATGGTGGCGGAGATCAGACAGGAGTCTCTGTAACCTCCTCTAACCTCCCCTCAAACCAACAACATATGAAGCCTCTAGACTGATTTTGAAGCAAAAAAAAAAATCCACAATATCTGGAGAACAACACGATTCTAGAAGAAGATACTCTGGAAGAACCTCAAAACAGGTCTGTTTTAATTGGGCAGGGGGGTGGTCTGCTGAACCCAGACTGCAGCACAGGGAGACCTGGGCAGGCAGCTGGAGCAGGGAGCTGGAACAGGAGTCGGAACAGGAGTGGGAGCGTTGTGCTTTTCACACATCTTGGAGTCTTCTGCGGGCCTCTTGGACCAATCTGTCCTGATTGTGGGCAGGTGGTTTGGAGGGTCTGCCTTTTGAGGGGGATAGATTGTGAACCACTGAACCCCTGATGAGCATCGGACCTAGCTGCCATTACACAGAACTTTAAAGCAATCAATCAATCAGCAGGACTGATCAGCACCAGAAATAATTCAATCAGCAGAACTGCCCCAGGGTGAACTAAAGCAGAACTGCCCAGCACCTGACATAATTCAATCAGCAGAACTGCCCAGTTCCTGAAATAACTCAATCAACAGAACTGCCCCAGGGCAAATTAAAGCAGCTGTCCCACCTTTGCCCTAAACAGACCTCACACCTTTAAAAAAAAAGGAATAAAAAACCAAAAAGAGCTCTCACCATAGACAACTTTTATGGAGAGAGGGAAGAACAGACCTCAAATCCTGAGGCCCTTAAAGGTAAAGCAACTCCAGAAAAAGTCCCAAAGAGAGACATAAACTGGTCTCCATGTCACAAGGCTTTCTTTGAAGATTGCATAAAGAATCTTAAAAGAGAGTGAGAAGAAACATGGGGAAATGAAATGAGATCACTGCAAAATAAAATAGAAAAAATGGAAAAAGAATGCAATGAACAAAAAAATGTAATTGGTCAATTGCAAAAGGAACTAAAAACAGTAACTGAAGAAAATAAGACATTAAAAATTAAAATCGAACAATTGGAAATGAATGACTCATCAAGACTTCAAGAATCAGTCGAACAAAAACAAAAAAATGAAAAGATAGAGAAAAACATGAAATATCTCCTAGGAAAAACAACTGACCTGGAAAATAGATCTAGGAGAGACAATCTAAGGATTATAGGGCTTCCTGAAAGCCATGATGAAAAAAAGAACCTAGACACTATCTTCCAGGAAATCATAAAAGAAAACTGCCCTGATATTTTAGACCCAGAAGGCAAAATACTCCTTGAAACAATGCACCTATAACCTCCTGAAAGAAACCCAAAAATTAATTCCCCCAGAAATATCGTGGCTACATTCCAGAACTATCATACCAAGAAAAAGATATTACAAGAAGCCAGAAAGAAACAATTTAAATATTGGGGAGCTACAATTAGGATCACACAGGACCTAGCAGCTTCTATTTTGAAGGATCGAAGGGCCTGGGATCAGATATTCCGAAGGGCAAAGGAACTTGGATTACAGCCAAGAATAAGTTACCCAGCTAGAATGAGCATTATCTTCCAGGGAAGAAGATGGTCATTCAATGATATAGGAGAATTTCACCTAATTCTACTGAAAAGACCATAACTGAACAAAAAATTTGATCTACAAACACAGAACATAAGAGAAACATAAAAAGGTAACAAGAAAAAAAAACTCTTGAGAACTTTATTTATGTTATAGATACTTATAGAATGAGGGTTGATTTTATGAATCTATTATTACATTACGATTATGATACAATTACTGTGATTTTATGATTATTATGATATGATTACTGTGATTTTATGATTATTATGATATGTTTATTGTGATTTTATGATTATTATATGATAAACTGAAAAAGAAATTAGAGGTAGAAAAGGGATAACACTGGAAGAAGAGGAAAAGGAGGTAAAATAAGTGAAATTACATCACATGTAGAGGCAAAGAAAACCTATAATGATTGAGGGGAGAAAAGGGAGGGGAATGAGAATTGGGTTAATCTCCATCTCATCAGATTTGGCTTAGAGGGAATAATAGACGTACTTATAAGGAAACAGGAGGGAAAGGGGGGAAAAAGGAGGTGGGTGGGGCTCTAAAGGGGAAGGATTGTTTGAGGAAAGTGGTTTTCAAAAGCAAAATAGTAGGGAGGAGGGAAAGGGGATAAGAAAGAGAAAAGCATAAGCTAGGGTAAATCAGATGGCAGGAAATACAGAATTAGTTATTTTAACTGTGAATGTGAATGGAATGAACTCTCCCTTAAAGCAGAAGCAGGTAGCTGACTGGATTAAAAACTAGAATCCAACAATATGTTGTATACAAGAAACACATCTAAAACATAGAGATACATACAGGGTGAAGGTAAAAGGCTGGAGCAGAATCTATTATGCTTTAGGTGAACAAAAAAAAAGCAGGGGTAGCAATCCTGATCTCAGACCAAGTAAAAGCAAAGATAGACTTCATTAAAAGAGACAAAGAAGGAAATTATATCTTCCTAAAGGGTACCATAGATAATGAAGCAATATCAATACTAAACATATATGCACCAAGTGGTATAGCATGGAAATTCCTAGAGGAAAAGTTCAGAGAGATGCAAGAAGAAATAGACAGAAAAACTATAATAGTGGGGGATCTCAACCTCCCTCTCTCAGAACTTGATAAATCAAACCACAAAATAAATAAGAAAGAAGTTAAGGAGGTAAACAAAATGTTAGAAAAGTTAGGTATGATAGATCTTTGGAGGAAATTAAATGGAGACAGAAAGGAGTTTACTTTTTTCTCAGCAGTCCATGGAACTTACACAAAAATTGATCATGTGTTAGGACACAAAAACCTCAAAATCAAATGCAGGAAGGCAGAAATAATAAATGTATTTTTTCAGATCATGACGGAATTAAAATCACATGCAATATGAGGCCAGGAGAAAATAGACCAAAAAGCAATTGGAAACTAAATAATTTTAGCCTAAAGAATTAATGGGTGAAACAGCAAATTACAGACACAATTACTAATTTCATCCAAGAGAATGACAATAATGAGACAACATACCAAAATTTGTGGGATACAGCCAAAGCGGTAATAAGGGGAAATTTTATATCTCTAGATGCTTATTTGCATAAAATAGAAAAAGAGAAAATCAATGAATTGGGCTTGCAACTAAAAAAGCTAGAGAAAGAACAAATTAAAAACCCCCAATCAAATATCAAACTTGAAATCCTAAAAATAAAAGGAGAGATTAGTAAAATTGAAATTAAAAAACCATTGAATTAATAAATAAAACTAAAAGTTGGTTTTATGAAAAAACAACAAAATAGATAAACCTCTAGTTAATTTAGTTAGAAAAGGGAAAGAGGAAAATCAAATTGTTAGTCTCCAAAACGAAAAGGGAGAACTTTCTACCAATGAAGAGGAAATTAGAGCAATAATCAGGAGTTACTTTGCCCAACTATATGCCAATAAATTTGATAACCTAAGTGAAATGGAGGAATATCTACAAAAATATAGATTGCCCAGATTAACAGAAGAGGAAATAAATTACTTAAATAGTCCCATTTCAGAAAAAGAAATAGAACAAGTCATTAATCAACTCCCTAAGAAAAAATCCCCAGGACCAGATGAATTTACATGTGAATTCTACCAAACATTTAAAGAACAATTAACTCCAATATTATATAAACTATTCGAAAAAATAGGGAATGAAGGACTCCTACCAAACTCCTTTTATGATACAGACATGGTACTTATACCTAAACCAGGTAAAACAAAAACAGAGAAAGAAAATTATAGGCCAATCTACCTAATGAATATTGATGCAAAAATCTTAAATAAAATATTAGCAAAGAGATTACAGAAAATCATCCCCAGAACAATACACCATGACCAAGTAGGATTTATACCAGGAATTCAGGGATGGCTCAATATTAGGAAAACTATTAACATAATTGACTATATCAATAACCAAATTAACAAAAAACATATGATAATCTCAATAGATGCAGAAAAGGCATTTGATAAAATCCAACATCCATTCCTATTAAAAACACTAAAGAGTATCGGAATTAATGGACTTTTCCTTAAAATAGTCAGTAGCATCTATTTAAAACCATCAGCTAACATCATATGTAATGGTGATAAACTGGAACCATTCCCAATAAGATCAGAGGTGAAACAAGGTTGCCCATTATCCCCATTACTATTCAATATTGTATTAGAAATGCTAGCTTTGGCAATAAGACAAAAAAAAGAGATTAAAGGAATTAGAGTAGGTCTTGAGGAAACCAAATTATCACTCTTTGCAGATGATATGATGGTCTACTTAGAGAACCCTAGAGAATCAACTAAAAAACTATTAGAATTAATCCACAACTTTAGAAAAGTTGCAGGATACAAAATAAATCCACATAAATCATCAGCATTTTTATACATCACCAACAAAATGCAACAGCAAGAGATACAAAGAGAAATTCCATTCAAAATAACTATCTATAGTATAAAATATTTGGGAATATATCTTCCAAGGGAAAGTCATGATCTATATGAGCAAAACTACAAAACACTCTCCACACAAATAAAGTCAGATCTAAACAATTGGAAAAACATCAAGTGCTCTTGGATAGGTCGAGCAAATATAATAAAGATGGCAATACTACCTAAACTAATCTATCTATTTAGTGCTATACCAATCAAACTCCCAAGAGATTATTTAACTGACCTAGAAAAAATAACAACAAAATTCATCTGGAAAAACAAAAGGTCAAGAATTTCAAGGGAATTAATGAAAAAAAATGCAAATGAGGGTGGCCTACCTGCACCAGATCTAAAACTATAAAGCAGTGGTCACCAAAACCATTTGGTACTGGATAAGAAATAGAGTAGTGGATCAGTGGAATAGGTTATGTTCACAGGACAAAATACTCAATGACAATAGTAATCTAGTGTTTGATAAACCCAAAGATCCCAGTTTTGGGGATAAAAACTCACTATTTGACAAAAACTGCTGGGATAATTGGAAACTAGTATGGAAGAAATTAGGCATTGACCCACACCTAACACCATATACCAAGGTAAGGTCAAAATGGATTCATGATCTAGGCATAAAGAATGATATTATAAACAAATTAGAACAATGTAGGATGGTTTACCTCTCAGACCTGTGGAGGGGGGAAGGAATTTGTGACCAAAGAAGAACTAGAGGTCATCATTAATCACAAAATAGATAAGTTTGACTATATCAAGTTAAAAAGTTTTTGTACAAACAACATGAATGCAGACAAGATTAGAAGGGTAGCAGTAAACTGGGAAAATATTTTTACATCCAAAGGTTCTGATAAAGGCCTCATTTCTAAAATATATCGAGAATTGTCTCAAATATATAAGAATTCAAGCCATTCTCCAATGGATGAATGGTCAAAAGATATGAACAGACAATTTTCAGACAAAGAAATTGAAACTATTTCTGGTCACATGAAAAGGTGCTCCAAGTCACTATTGATCAGAGAAATGCAAATTAAGACAACTCTGAGGTACCACTACACACCTGTCAGATTGGCTAAAATGACAGGAAATGATAATGATAATTGTTGGAGGGGATGTGGGAAAACTGGGACACTGATACATTGTTGGTGGAACTATGAATGTATCCAACCATTCTGTAGAGCAATTTGGAGCTATGCTCAAAAAATTATCAAACTGTGCATACCCTTTGACCCAGCAGTGTTTCTACTGGGCCTATATCCCAAAGAGATTTTAAAGGAGGGAAAGGGACCCACATGTGCAAAAATGTTTGTGGCAGCCCTTTTTGTAGTGGCAAGAAACTGGAAATTGAAAAGATGCCCATCAATTGGAGAATGGCTGAATAAATTATGGTATATGAATGTTATGGAATATTATTGTTCTGTAAGAAATGACCAACAGGAGGATTTCAGAGAGGATTGGAGAGACTCACATGAACTGATGCTGAGTGAAATCAGCAGAACCAGGAGAACATTATACACAGCAACAAGACTATACGATGATCAATTTTGATGGACATGGTTCTCTTCAACAATGATGTGATTCAAACCAGTTGTACTGCGATGAAGATAGTCATATACATCCAGAGAGAGGCCTGTGGGAACTGAGAGTGAACCACCACACAGCATTTTAACGCTTTCTGTGAATATTTCCATGCCTTTTGTTTTCCTTGTTAGGTTGTTTTTTCATTCTTCTCTTTCTAGATCTGATGTTTCTTGTGCAGTAAGATAACTGTATAGATACGTATATATGTATTTGTCATATAATTTATCCTATTTAGCATGTATTAGATTACCTGTCATCTAGGGGTGGGGGGTAGGGAGAAGGAGGGGAAAAGCTTGGGAAAAAAAGTTTTTGCAAAGGTCAATGTTGAAAGGTCACTCATATATTTTGTAAATAAAAAGCTTTATAAAAAAAAAAAAAAGAAACGACCAACAGGAGGATTTCAGAGAGGACTGGAGAGACTTGCATGAACTGATGCTGAGTGAAATCAGCAGAACCAGGAGAACATTATACACAGCACAAAGACTATACGATGATCAATTTTGATGGACATGGTTCTCTTCAACAATGATGTGATTCAAACCAGTTGTTCAGCGATGAAGATAGTCATATACATCCAGAGAGAGGTCTGTGGGAACTGAGTGTGAACCACAACACAGCATTTTAACGCTTTCTGTGAATATTTCCATGCATTTTGTTTTCCTTCTTAGGTTGTTTTTTCTACTTCTCTTTCTAGATCTGATGTTTCTTGTGCAGTAAGATAACTGTATAGATATGTATACATGTATTGTATTTGTCATATAATTTATCCTATTTAGCATGTATTAGATTACTTGTCATCTAGGGGTGGGGTTTGGGGGGAAGGAGGGGAAAAGCTTGGGAAAAAAGTTTTTGCAAAGGTCAGTGTTGAAAAATCACTCATATACTTTGTAAATAAAAAGCTTTATATATTAAAAAAAGGAAATAAAACAAAATAAGTAAAAAAACACTTATCAATTTAATAGTTCATTGAATTCATAGGAAAATAATTTTAGATGGTAAAAAAGAATTATTTTGTGACATAAGTATATATATTTCTTAGAAAGAATTCAGGAATTCATATCTAAACATGGTAAAATACAAAATAAGAACAGTGTACAATTGTAACATAATAATTACATGACTGGAATTAAATAGAGGATTCAATTGAATCCAACATTTACTGTATTAACCATCTAAAATCTGTAGACCCTGTGCTAGGTGCTGGGGTAGATAAAGATTAACAAAGAAAACATACATAAATGACTAACACAAAATAGAATACACTACTCACAGAAGAACTATTATATCTGAAGAGCTTCTGCAAGAAAAAATATTGCTTGAGAGTCAAACAAAATTATCAAAAGAAACCCTATCTTCTTGAATAAGACATTTTAGAATCCCCTTTTTAAAATTGGGTGGCACAATGCACACATGAATTATTTCATTTTTCATTTACTATTTCAGCTTCCTTATTAACAAGAAGTAGATTTGACCCTAAATAGCTTTAAATGCATAATCCAGCTAATATTGAAAATGCCTGGTCTCTCCTAACCATTCTCAAAAGGCATCTTTTTTTTAATAAGAACTACAAAAGAGAAGGAAAAAAAAACACAGTTAAAGCTTGAAGCAAGGTAAGCAATGCCCAGATTCGTATCAGTTTCTAAGCAATCTTAGATTTTCTAATCTGAAAACTTAATTCCAAGGATGACACAGTCATTTTTTTTATTCTGGGGAGTAGATCTTAAGAGAGCACCAGCCTAATCAAAGACAACAAGCTTGTTAAAAAAATGTGATATCAACAGACATTCTATTAGAGCATATGACTGTAATCCCAGTGATAATTATGGGAGTTTTTTCGTATCTGTATAGGTCGGAATCCCCAAGAGATTGTAAAAATATATTGAAATTTCTAAAATTCTTATATCTTTCATAAGCCCAATAAAAATAACAAAAAATAAAATAAAAAAAAAACTTGAATGCCAAGATCTTATTAAATAAATTTAATAAATACCTATTATGTGCCAAGAACTGCTATGTCCTAGGGATAAAAAGAAAAGTAAAAAGACAGTCCTTGCTCTTGAGGAGCTCACAATCTAATGAGGAAGACAAGATATAGATAATTTTGTGCAAAGAAGCTGCAACAAAGATAAGTTGGAAATAATCATCAGAGGAAAGGCACTAGGATTAAAAGAGATGGGGAAAGACTTCCTATAGAAGGCAATATTTTAACTTGGACTTGAAGGAAAGAACAAGTCAATGAAAATCTCAATATGTAGGAGATGGAGGATCTTATAGCGGGATGTTGAGGGTATGACCACAGTTATACAG
Organism: Myrmecobius fasciatus; assembly: GCA_023553655.1. Classification (NCBI taxonomy): domain Eukaryota; kingdom Metazoa; phylum Chordata; class Mammalia; order Dasyuromorphia; family Myrmecobiidae; genus Myrmecobius; species Myrmecobius fasciatus. Next base: position 47,275 of record JAJPUD010008724.1, read on the forward strand.
AGAAGGAAGGAGAGTTAAAATGTTTGTGCCAAAAAACACATTACTTTTAGCCCACAAATCTCTTTAATGTTCAAAATATTTCTTTGGCTTTACAGTGGTAATTCAAATTGATTAGGAAAAGTGCATTAAAATCCTTTGTTGACACAATTTTAATTCTATTAATTGATCTTTATATTTTTTTTAAATTTTCATTCTTATTTACTCTTGAAATTTCCCCCTAAATCTTTTTTACTCCTTGATTTCTCTTTAAAAAAAAAAAAACAATATATCCACTCTTTTTTGACTTTCTATTCACTTTGGAAGACTATCATCTATCAATTAAATTTAATAAACAAGTTTTAAGTGCCTACTGTATGTCAGACACTGGGCTAACTAGGCTAACATTTGTTAAATATCTTCTGATGCATCAGGCATTGTGCATATAAGGACAAAGGTAAAAACAGTTCCTGCCGCTGGGTGGCCTACATTCAAATAAAGGAGCTTATATGCACTTACACATGAACACATATAAAGAAGATGCAAAGTAATCTTTGAGGGGAAAGAATTAGTAACTAGGGAACTCTAAAAGTCCTCAAGAAGGTAGTGTTGAGTCTTGAAGAAACCATGGCTTCTAATAGGAAAAGTTGAGGAAGAAGAGGGAAGGGGCCAATGTAAAGTCATGGAGACACAAAAAGGAGTCATCAGATCAGTTCTGGGTCTGAGGACTCCAAAAGTCATCAAAAGTTCCAAAAAAGCCACCTAGTATGTTACATGAAAATATACATGTAGGACTTGGGGGAGAGAGAAAGAGAGAACTGATATAAAAAGTAACAGACAGCGAAGTGTTTCAGTGGGTAGCTTGCTGGACCTGGGATTAGAAAGACCCACCCTTAAGATCTTTATTAGATGTGTAAAAGTGGTGAAGCCTTTTAACATCTATCTTCCTCATTTTTTCTCATCTGTAAAAAAAAAAAAGATAATAATATAGTTAACCCCCAAGATTGTTATTAGGATCAAATGAGATATTTGTAAAGTGTTTTGTAAAGGCTATTATCATCATTTTTATTTTTAATAATAGTAGTTGTAAACACAAGCACCAAGAATGGAAAATAACCAGAAAGATACTGGCCAATGAAAACTGATCAAACAAAAAGAATTGTGTAGGTATGATACTTCTGGAATACTATAGGAAATAGACAGACAGATAGATACGTGTTTGGATAGATGGATACACAGACAGACACACTGACAGATGATACATAAACACACATCAGTTTTGAATTCAGATCTTCCTAATTCCAAGCTCAGAACTCTTATCCATTGTACCACTTAGCTGTTCATATTAGTGCACAGCCAGTGCCAAACCACTATCCATTCAATATGTCAGTTTTGTCTGACATGAACTGCATTAATTTGAAGTAAATTAATAATTATCCACATGGTAAGAATGATCTGAGTCCATAATCTATTAATATGCAAACATTAGAGAGATAAATATAATTCCATCTAGAAATTAACAATACTAAAGTCAGACTTTGCAGCTTCTTTCAAAAACATATCAAGAATTTATAGCAGAATATGCTAATTCTGTAACAGAACTAAATAGCAATGTCAGTCTTTGCAGGAAATGCAACAAGCCAAAGGGCCTATTTCATTTGATTTATTAATCTCTTAGACCTACTATTAATGATGAAATAAAATAAGTGTGGTTATTATGACCACCCGCCAATCTGCTGCAAATTATACTTGAAGCTACTTGAGCTCTTGTCATAAAATTTCCATGATGTTAAAATATTGTCAGCTACAATATAGCAACAGAAAAGCAATTCCATTTTTCAAAAACAACATAAATTATTTTAAAATATGTTGAGAAAACTGGTTTCCCCTCTAAATCTAATACGATATTATCCTAATTTTTCATCATTAATTACAAGAAATAAACTTCCATTCCATAGTTTACACCACAACTGGGTCTAGTTTACTCATCTTATTAGAACATCAATCTGAAATTCAAATAAAGCAGAAATAACACACAGTTGTCTTTCAACAAAGTAAATATTGGTGCTTTCTAAAAATCTCATGGATTGAAGAATGAAACATCTAAAATAATTTAATCAAGTACTATTGCTGAGGATATACTCTCATCATGACATTCCTACTCCCTATCACTGACAATTTATCATTTTAACCTTAAGAATCTGACCGAGAACAGCAATATAATAGCAATTTAAGAGTGATTTGACAATGCCAGTTTCTATAAACAAAAAGAGGATTCATTAGTTAAACAAAGAAAAACATGCAAATGTCCATAAACCTGAATGTATAGAGGCCTTAAATATGAAAGAAGATCCATAGCTCAAGCTTCTCTGGAGTAAATTCTTAAATTTATTAAAGACATAATCATGAGAAAAGGGGGGAGATGTTGGAAATGATGATAAGTTCTCTCAGCAGCTACATCTGAAATAAAAATATTGCTTGCTATTTTGGAAAGGATTTTCTGTTATGAAACTTTTTAATATGTCTAGGGAAACTGAGATCAGAGAAGAAAATTATTGCAGAGTCTCTTTTTTAAATATGATTACAATCTGGGGAAAAAGATAGGAAAATTCACAATCCAATTCAGAACAAAGGGTTTTAGGTACATTTAAGTGTCATAACTTGTTCCAATTCCTATTAAGAGTGCTAACAACTGTCCCTCCAAGACTTCCAAATTCATTTACAAACTGATCTAGACAATACTTATTATACATCACATCAGTCTTGAAACTAAAATTAGGTTGCTCTTCATCATTTATTGGCTTTCTTAGTTCTAATAAATAATTAAGCTAACATAATAGGAAAGTCTGAAAATTAAAAATATATTATGTCATTTTTCATAAGATCTCTGATAGTAAGGTTTTAAATATCCTATAATTTATATATCTAAAACTCTGAGTTAGTTAAAAATTAGTCTCTACAAATTCCTATTTTAAGTTGGTTCCTGAATTTAAAAAAGAAAAATAAAACTTTACTTAATGGAAAAATAAAGAATAAACTTAAATCAAAAAGTTTTATACAAAATGATTGTGCAATAAATACCACCAAAGCCACCATATTAAAAGAACAAAGACCAGCAATGTCACCCACTCTTGGAAGGATGCTATTGTAGATTTGCTAGGTTGGGTAGTTTGTCAAAATAAGATAAATGGAGCTGAGTTGTACTATTAACCTGTGACATTTTTGACAGTACAAAGCTATATACTGTGAGAAAAGTAGAATATCTGTTTTTTGACTTTGCTTTCTCCTAGTTTATAACAGAACTCAGTAAAGATAGATGAAATGTCCTAATGAAAGACAGAAGCAGATCTGGAAGAACTACATTCCATTATTTGTAAAAAAAAAAATTATATATGTAATATCCTAATTGTCATAGCCTGGGACCACAATTAGAACTATGGGGTTTATCTGTCTCTGTCACATGTGTGTATATACACATACATCCGTATACTTGAGCATACATACATGTATGTATATCGAATTGTGCATAAAATAATCTAACTGTGATTATTGATAACCTGATTTATACTCTTGTCAAGAAACTTTAAATAAGCAGACACAAAAAGTTAAATCATTATTAAATGATAACCACAATAACTACTATATGTAATCACTGCTGCCTTTAGACTCACTGAAATTTTTAAAAGAAATGTTTTTATTACTTTTATTCACTTTTATGAAAAAAGGTATTTAGAGAAATATGTATTACAATAATATCATATTTAAAAATAACAATATTTAAAATTAACAAATCAAGAATACAACCTGAACACTATTTCTCCATAATGCACAAAGACTAGAAAATTTGGAGACATTAGGATTTCTATTTTACTTTAAACATCGAATCTTAAATACATACATACACACACATATATACATAAACACACACATATGTATTTCTACATATTAGTTTCAGTGCATTGCAAAAGGCCCAAAGTGGATTTTGAATTTTTAGTTACTTATATGTATTAATGGTATTAATAAAGCTGACCTTCAGATGTTAAAAACTAATTAAATTTGAAGTCAGAAGAATAAAAGCCTCTGATTCAAGAATTTGATAATTATCTCTCTTGCTGTAGATATTAATTTGCATTTTGTACAGATCTTTGCTAATTTCTAAGTTACAGGTTCTTGAAGTATTGCTAATTATATTATACAAATATACTTATTTTATGCAAATATATAATTCCTAGAAAAGCATGAACTCATAATGTAAAATACAGATTCAGTAGAATGTAGGACTCATGAAATCAGTTACTGTTTTGTTTTTTTTCCATTGTATGTTTAGATAAGAGTGCTTTGCACATAGTAGGTAATTTAATATAGTCGATTTTATGTGTGTACATGTTAATATATGTTTTGGTATTTATATATAACCTAAACAAAAATATTACATAAAGGAAATTATAAATTATTTTATTAATGATTATTTTAGAAAAGGGTAAAATATTTAAAGGAACAAATAGTGAACAAACTAAAAAAAAGCTTTTATTAAGTGCTTAAAATATGCTAAGCACTGTGCTGACTTAGGAACACAAATGCTTAAGTGCAACAGTCTTTGCCCTCAAAGAATCTATGTTCTAATTGAAAAAGAACATATACATAGGGGAGTGATGACCAAGAGGAACATCTGGTTTTGGGAAGTCCTAGGGATGATGAGTGGAGAGATAAGGCAGTTGATTGACATGCTATTCTAGTATGATTTGATTGTGGTGCCAGAGCTGAAAAGTGTGATATATAAAAAGTTCAAGAGACATAATTTCTGGAAAATTTATCATTTTATTAATCATGCTAATAATAATTAATAAAAGAGATGAATGATACTCTTGAATGCCAAAGACCCTTCATGGAACCCACTCAACACTTATATGTGCTTGGAAGAATGGGTGTTCCTAAGGGTGGAAATCAGTTCCGATTGGTTAATTAGTAATGAGAGAAAATTAATATTACAATGATATGTTAATCAATTATATTATAATGAGAAGTTAATCCAATCTCATTATTAGCAATGTCCTACAAAAGCTGGCTTGCCCTAATAAGGTTTCAGAAAGGAAAAATATCTCAGGTCTTTTCAATATTAACAATTAGTTACTGAATAATCATTTGTCTCAAAAGAAAGATGTGGGTACATTTACAGAAGTGTGCAAGAAGACATCTGGGATGGGATGGAAAGTATCTCTGGGTCTAGCCAGATATGGTAGACCATGTGATATACTCATCAATCCGGATGGGGTTGGGGGTGTTCCCAGAGTCAGAGTGGCTGAGACAAGTTGGGCAAGTACCCCAGTGTGTGATCCACAGCCTAGGGGATTGAGTGATAGTCAGTATAGATGGCAATAAATGTGAATGTAATACTGATTACATATAGTAATTTCTATATTACTGAATTTCAAAAGCAGAAAAATGTCGTACACAGTAATAACAATACTGTACAAGGAGGAATTGTGAGAGACTTAGTTATTCTCAGCAAGACAATGATCTAAGCCAATCCCCAAGGATTCATGATGAAGCTTGTTTTCTGTCTCCAGAGAAAGAACTAATATTGTATGAATATAGACTGAAGCATGTTATTTTTCACTTTCTGTTTTTCCTTTCTTTTTTTTGTTTGAGGAATCTTAACAATCATGTAAAACATTTCCATGTCAGTCATTTTGTATAACATACAACCTATATCAAATTGTTGGCAAGAAATTGAGGAGGGGGAGGTGGGAGGGATGGAATTTGGAACTCAAAACTTAAAAAAAGTTAAAAATTGATTAGAATGTAATGGGGAGGAGGGGAATAAAATATTATTTTAAAAATCAAATAACCCTGAAAGACTTAGGAATTGATCAACAGAATGCTCAACCATATTTCCAGAGGACTCAGGATGAAGCATGTTACCTACCTCCCAATACAGAGATGATAAACTCAGAGTATAGATCATATAAGAATGTATATACCATCAAATATGTATATTGGAGGCAGCCTCTGTGGGAATTTATTTTGTTTGATGCTTCTGAAAGGGGGTTTGTTTTTCTAGCTAAGGATAGGGGTAGGTAAGAGATAGGGAATGCAGATCGTGTGTGTGTGTGTGTGTGTGTGTGTGTGTGTGTGTTAAATTGTCCTTATATATCTTTATTTTCCCCAAGAATGAAGGACTTTATATTTTATTATGATTTATAAAAGAAAATGTATTCTGAATCTCTGTGGATTTGCTCTGAATCCATAATATGAAGTTAAAAATCTTTCATTTGAAACTCTATAATTGATAGAAATGTGAAAGCCATACATACACTTTACTCCTCTATAATTTTCTCCATAATTTTAGAGGGATGCATTCAACAGATTTATTCTTGTGTGCCTCTCCTCGGTATCTTCTCAGCTGTTTTGCTAATCATTTTCACAAAAATAGACTTTAAATAGTTGAACTCAACTTAAGCATTTAAGATTTTTTTAATAGCTAATTAAGCTTTAGCAAAAAATCACTTGTATCGCTGAAATGTTAGAAGTTAAAAAAACTTTCAAAATTAAAAAGTAACTTTTGGACAGGATGATGGTCAGTATCTGCAATTTCTGCAAATTACAGTCCAGAGAACTTTTTTAAACTTTTTGGTCTCAAGACTCCTCTCACTTTTAAAAACTGATGACTCTCCTGCTCCAAAACTCTTGTTTATGTGGCATATATCTACTGATATTTATCATGTTAGAAATTTAAAATGTTAATCTGAGAAATGTGCATGTATTAATTCATTTAAAATAACAATAATAGGCCCATTACACATTAACATTTTATATTTTAAGAAAAATTATATTTTCCAAGCAAAATAATGAACAAGTGGCATTGTTTTAGATTTTTTTGCAATCTTTTAATATCTAATTTAATAAAAAAAAGCTGGATTCTCATAACTTTTTCATTTAATCTGTTAAAATATGTTGTTTTGGTTGAATTATATATAGAAAATTCAGCTTTACACAGTTAAATAGTTAGAAAAGAGAGACAAATTTGAATTGAGAAATAACATCATAGTATTATTATAAAAGTAGTTTTGACTTCATAGACCTCTTGAAAGGGAGTCAAGTACCTCCTTGCCCACTCCCACCCCAAGGCTGCCCCCTCCTCCCACCCAGGAATCCACTGACCACATTTTGGGAACCTAGGCTTTAAAGAGTTGCCTGGGGCATTAAGAGGTTAAATGATATGATGATGGTGACATAACTAATATGTGTCAGAGACAAGTCAGGTTTTCTTAATTCCAAGGTCAACCATGTATTCACTATAACATTAAACTGCCATGTATAAATATAAAATGATGTTGAACAAAATTACATTACATCTATCTTATTAAATAAATTCAATCAACAGACATGAAAATTTGGGGGGGGAGGCAATTGGGGTTAAGTGACTTGCTTAGGATCACCCATTTAGTAAGTGTCTGAGACCAGATTTGAACTCCTTCTGACTTCAGGGCTTTCTCCACTGGTCTATCTAGTTGCCCTAAGACATGAAAATTTTAAAATAAAAACAATTTCATTATGGTTCACTATAAAAAAAATCACCAAAGTCAATTTTAACAATCCTCCATAGAGAATTTTTCAGCCTTCTGAAAATGTTATATTCTTGTATTGTAAGGCAAACAATATTTATAAAGTATATATAAACTATATTCAAGCATAAACGTATCAGTAAACAAATACAGTTTGTTACCTATAACTTACAGTCTTCTTGTGTCAGGCGAGGAGGGATGGAAGGAAAGGAAGCAATTGCTTTAAAGAAATAAATTTTCCAAGAAGTTGGCTCCAGAAAATGAAAAACCTACCACTTCAGATATCAATGGCCAATTATCCACTTTATCGAGTAACTATTAGTTAATGGTAGCAAATGAAGTATAGAACTTGTATCAGCAAAAGTACAAAAACATTGTTTAATAACAGAGAGCATAATAAAGTAGAATTAACTTTCCATGGAGCAGAGAATGTGGTGAAATAAAATGGTTTTCAATGCCCACTTCTAGAATATATAAACTCCTTCAGCTACTTACTAGATACATAATGAATGTTCCCATGCATCTGCATTATCAATGCTATGTTGCTTTTTTAGAACTTTCCTTAACTTTATTTATCTAGTTACATGTTGTACTCATGTAAAGTAAAAAGACAGGGCACTTTTGGTAATTTTCTAGTTCGTTATGCCTTTGACTACCTGACCTTTTACATTCTGTTGTATAGCTGATCAAGAAAAGAGTCAGCAAAGCAGCACTTGCAAGGAAATTAAAGTGCATATTCTAAAGATAAAATCCTGTATTCCAATCTCCTCACTACCCCCTCCCACCACACCAAAGAATTCACAACTATGTATATGTGATAAAGGGATGTGTCCCAAAGGGTAACTGGATGAAATTGTTAAAATGTCACATTAAACTGCTTTCTACTTTTCATCTCTCTCTCTTTATTTTTTATGAAGAAAAGATATTTGGCAAAGGAATAGACCATGTATATTAAATACTTTCCTCTTTGTCTCTTTATTTCATGCATGACTTTCATCAACATGTAGGTGCTAATACTATAGGAAAGTTACAAGTTTACTCTCCTTGAAAAAAGGATGGTTAATTCATGAGGTTATATATCTCTCCTTGCCCCTTAGGATTTATTTGGTGTGTTTACTTATTTTATTTAGGTTTTAACCAATTAATCATGAATTATTGTTTTGTGGGATTTTTTTTCCTAAAACATCATTTCTATTAACAAGTATGTCTAATAAAAGTAGCCATCTTTCAGTTTATGTAACCTTGAATATGCCCAGAACAATCAAATTATGGATTAATTATTAAATATTTTTAAGGTCATCCAAACTACAAATTGTTATAGAAGCAAGACAATCAATTTTATACACATAAATGAATCATTTTCCTCTCTGCTACATGGAATGATTAGAGAAATGCCATTGGGATACAAACAAGAGCATCCTTGCAAAAGCATGAAAAGGTCTATATCAATTTGGAATTTTTTTTTCAAAATATATAGTGTTCCTGGAGTTAGTGACTGAAAAGAAAAAAAGTTCTGGAGTTCTGGTGATATCTGTAAATCATTTAAGAAAAAAACTAGTGAAGATTAACTTTTTTATTGCATTTTAACATTCACTATTGTCTGTCGGCTAAAACAGATGGAAGGTAGCATGATAATCATAAGAAGATAAGTGATATATATATTATATTTTCTGTTTTCTATTTTCACTCATGATTAAACATCAGTTGTAACATATGTATTTTTCAATTTTTAATACTTTTTTCTATGAAAATGTCTTTTGAAATCAGCGTGATTAAAAATGATATGCTTCCTTTTGCAAAACTCAAAGGACAGAGCAATGATAAAAAGCTCATAGATTCAAGTTATATTCATTCATTTTTTGTGACAAAACTTCATTTAAATGAAAATAAGCATTCATTTCACAATAAGCCACGGCCCAATTTACTCAAAAGCAATTACTCTAGCTAGCCCTTTGAAAATCTGCTGTTCAATTTATCTTCCTAACGCCTCCATCTTGGATAACAGAGGCTTAGGATCAGACTTTCCCATTAATATAATTTAACATAATGATTGACTTTAAAGTAAGTATTGTTTTAAAATTCCTGATTGACTTTCCTCTAGATTACTTATCCAAAATAAAGTGTTTTCTCAAAATGTCAGGAATAAAAACAGGAATAAAAAAACAACTATATAAAACATAAACCTGGCTGAAAAGAGAAAAATAGAATTAGAAAGTTGAAATGTAGTTCCATATTATTCCCTAAACAGGTTATCCAATATTTAATTAAATGAACCAATCACATGACCAAATTCAAACTTTTAAAATTTTAATTTGGTTAAATTGATGACACATTTAGATAAAATCTTATATCTATTTATAAACTTCTGTATATATTTATTTATATTTTGTATACATAAGCATTTATTATTTTTATTGTTATTACTTTTAAGAGAATTTGGGATGCCCTAGAGCAAAATTCAAAACTATAAATTTAAAAATAAGGTTAGTTTTCTTAGGAAAAATTTATCTTAGGCACAAATAGAGAAATGTGAATGGAAAAAAATGAGTACTAGCCTCAATATAGTTCAGTTGGCAAAGATCATTAACTCTAGTCACCCTCTGGTTCTTACATGTTTATGAGAGAAATTTTTCAAAATAAAATATATTGATTTTTGGTGCCCCAAAATCTTTCAAATATAAATGCTGATTCATTGCAATTCAGATTTTAATTTTAATCTGAGCATATTTATTCATTCTTGTACCAGAAAAGGCCCAAAGGTAATGTCTCAGGTGTCTATGTGAAAGAAAGCATTATTTCTCCCTTGCATGACTGCTTTTGACAAATGAGTGACCTGTTGTTAGTCCCTAGCCAAGCAAATAAGCCCTATAAAAGAACAAATGAACGCTCCATAAATGGGTCATTTTCTATGATAAACTGTCTGAACCTTCTGCTAGAGAAATCTGTATTACTTGGTCCCCCAACTTGTCAACTTGCATCACTTTCAATAGCAGATTGAGAGTATCAGAGGAGAAGCTTACATAGCATGTCTCTAATTGTTCTTGGGACCTTCTGGAGTCAATCTGGCACTCATTGGTTTTGGCAACCTATAGATAATGAGATCAATTTTCAATTAAACAATTATTATTGAGCAGAAGACAGGATATGTGAGATCCTCTCATTGAGCTTTTTACCCTTACATCTGCCAATATGAATTAGTAAAAACAAAATTAGCAGTGCTCAGAAATGTCCTCAGAAATATTCCAGAAAGATGAACATTTCTTCAAAATGCCTTTGACTTTTTGTCCACAGAACAAGTAATTTTTCTTTTACTTTATACTCTGTGGTTTTAGATAAGCTATAAGGGAACACCCCAGATTTGTGATTGTATTATCATCTCTGGCTCACATAACTCACCTCGAGAATTGGTAATATATGTGTATGAAAACATATAAAAACCCGCACACGGATATATGCAGACATGTTTGCATCCATTGAAGTGTGTGTGCCCATCTCTTGCTCAGATGGGCTGCACTGACTGCAAGGTGAGTCTTTATCACACACAAAGTCCATTTGCATTATCTCCCTGATACCTTATAAAAATAGCCTTCATCAAATATTATTTATAGTCCAAATACTGGGGCTGCATATAAACTCTTGCCTCTTTAAACCATTGGAAAAGGATATAAAAGACAGATGGGAATTGAATGAGATGCATTGTCTTAAACTGCTCAATTTTTCCTCAGAAAGAGCAAAAGAAAGCTTCCTGCATAGCAGCTGTTAAGAAGGGTGGGACAAAAAGCTTCGTGCCAGAAGGGTAAATGAATGAACTGCACAAAGTGTGAAGGGCCCAGCTACCAGAGGCTTCATGGGATGGAAAATTCTTGGCTTGAAGTTGTGGTTTTAAAGAGAAAACCTTTATAAAACTCAGAAGTCTTATTCGAGCACCTCTGAACTCCAAGTAAGGATGAGCATCAGATTTACCAACATACTGGGTATCCTTTGCCCCCTATCCTGGCCAGCCTTAACCTTTGCCATGTGGCATATGAATAGAGCTGATTTTGTTAATCCGTACAGTATAATTAATAGGCATTGTCAGCTACTCTCATCTATAACCATGGGGGCTTTGGCAGCCTTTTCATTTCCTTGATTCCAGGCCTGAGAAGTTGGCCAGCTGGTGTATCTTCCTACAAACTGAGACCTGGATGTCAGCCTATGCAGAACAGGAAAGCCAACTTCATTACTCATACAAAAAAGTTCAAATAGCTAACAGTTGTCCTGTTCTATCCTAGATACTCACATTGTTCCTACATTTCCCTTAAAATGCAAAGAGATAGAAAGTAAAAGAACATTGGGTTGGAAAACTGATCCTATATACTAAAAATCATTGTAATGAATTTAATTTTCTTTTAATTGTGGCTTTCCCAACTACCTCCCTTTCCATAAAAGTGAGGTCCAGGGCACCTGAAATACCTGCAAGGAGTCATATAAAAAGTAAGTGGAAGAGCTAGAATTCAGAGGCAGCCCTTTTTTTCTGTCTACACACTGAGTCTTACAATTTTCCACATATACCTAAAAAGAACAAGACCACATTTGTAATATACTTTAATGTGAACCTAACTTTTGTGAGGGAAGGTGCTAGGTTAGAATCAGAAATTTCAAGATAAAGAAAAAATTTCATGGATTAATTGCTACTGTAAATACAGGTTATCCAATGGAAATGATCTTTGGAAGGGATTATATGATTAAGCTATGGATGGCTATTGTAATGTTTAAATTTAAACCAAAGTTGTATGCTTTGAAGGTTAAATCTAAACAATAAGCTCCATGAGAGCAAATACAGTGTTTTATCTACACATTTTCTCTCTCCTAGCCCCTGGAAGAGAGCTCTATGCATAGTAGGTCTAAGTATGATTGGCTTGTTGATTGGCTTATTGAATTATGGCCTAGAACCACCAGGTATCAATTTCCTTGGGTTATCCTGTCCTGGACTCCTCAAGCAAGATTGAACAACAATCACAAGAAAGATACAGTCCAGTTGAGAAACTTGACTCAGCCCACAGGACAAGGAAAAATGGAAATAGAATCTCTGCTCACGCTGACTCTGAAAGCATAAAGAAATGTACCCACAGTGGCAGGTTTTGTTTTTTTTTTTCATAGCACTGGAATTGTAGTTTGCCTGTCCAAAAAAGGTACCATGAATTCAGTTGTGGTGCCCTGGGGATTCTCTGACTGATTTTAGATTTCTGTCAGTTTTGTCCTGTCCTCCTATTCCAAACTTCAAATCACCTAGGCTTTTCAATTAATTAGCTCTTGATCAACATAGAAAAGCATGTTGTCACTATAGCTCTCCCAATATTTTATAGTATACTTCTGACTTTTTCTTCTTTTCTCTCCCTGAGGCAATTAGGGTTAAGTAACTTGCCTAAAGACACACAACTAGGAAGTATTAAGTGACTGATGCCAAATCTGAACTCATTATTTCCTGAATTCTAAGTCAGTGCTCCATCCACTGTGCCATCTAGTTGCCCCTCTCATGGACTTTTTCTTTTTTGTATAAAGAAACAACTGTTTGTCCCCATTCTTCTGAATATTTTCAAACACCACTGAAACATTATGAAACTCCTTGAAAATACATTTGTACAATGTTTTCCTCACATCATTCAACTCTGAAGATAAAAGGACATCCTAGTGTTACTGTAGTAGCCTCCAAAACGTTGAAGTAAGAAACCTGAGCATGGCTTATTTAACAGAAAGAAGAATGCTGTCAAAATGAATAAAGTATAGACTTTCATATTATATTTTAATATATTTCATAAGCCACATCTTTATGAAATATATTATCAAAATATAGTATGAAGCCTTTATATTTGGCTTTCTAAGGGTACTCTAAGATAGTCTTGTCCCTCATTAAACAAAAAAGAAAAAAATGGGAAGTTAACTAATATGAGAAATGTAGTTAGAAATAACAATAAAAAAGCTATAAATTATCTAGAATAGAAACTAAAGATAACTGTTCAGCTGATGCTCAGGTCTGGTGATCTAAACAGGTTCAGTTCTGGGAGAGCCTAATCTCTAAGGGAATTAAGTTCCCCATTTTTACATTCATTGGCTCATCATTCCCAATTTGGCTACACTGGAGACAATTCTACTTTGGCTCTACTCTAAAGCATCTTTAAAAAACAATCATCAATATACAAATACGAATTGCCTATAACACAGGTGACGTATTCTTACTTGAAGAAAGCCACAATAAATCCCAAAAAATATATAGAATGAACAGAACAGAATTTAGTAGTGCATTCATTTCTATTGGCAAAATAATTTGGAAGGGCAAAATTCAAGCCCCACTAGAACTTAAACCAGATCTCTCACTAATTAGCCACTTCACATTTTACCTCTGCATTGTATTTTCTTGGTCAAACGGCCCAGGTTGATCTTTATAGTGGCCCCTCCCCAAATGCAAATCTTACCTACTGCTGCTGCAATTGTAAGTGTTCCCTGATAAATACTATCCTTGTCACCATCCAACTTTGGTCACCACTGAAATCATAGAGCTACTAAAAGAAAGACAAAGATAAAGGCAAAGGCAGCCAGAGACTATGGCCCAAGGTTACCTGGGATTTGTTCTCTGGTATTAGATATTAAATAGATTAGATCACCATAATCTACTGACAGGGAGAGATCCTGCCAAATCTCTTCCTTCATGGCATCATGTTTTGTCATCTTAAAAGATGTAGCTTAACCAAAAACTGCCTTCTCTTTAAAAAAAAATTCTTAAGCTGGGTTTTAAAGGAAGGCTTGGAATTCAGCAGATAAAAAAGATGAGGAAAAACAATTCAAGCAGAGAATCAGCGGATATAATTTGAGCAAATGCACACAGGTTACGTGCCATGTTCTGGGGACAGAGAGTTCCAGTTTTGTTGAAGCACAAAATGTTCATTTTAGAACCACATTATTTGTATTGTGAAATGGTATGTGGGTCCTAATTTTAGGGTACCAATGAGAAAACATAGATATGATTGTGAATGGAAACTCCTGGATAAAAATCACAAGCTAGAAGTATTCTACATTACATTGGAAGACATGGAAAATGAAAACAAAAGGCAAAAAGAAATACTATCAAGAATAAAGTGGAAAAAATAAGAAATAGAATGCAGGGAGAGCATGGTAATAGAAGATCTAGTAAGCAAGAAACATTTATTGTATTAGATCAAAGCATAGAAAGAAAGAACAGGAAGTAACAACACTATAGAAATTTGTTTCTATTGTGGAAATATCAATAGTCCATGTACCATAACAGATAGAGGTCTGAAGTCAGAAAAACCTGAATTTATATCCTACACATTCTCTGAAAATTGGACTTGACTTCAAGGCATCTAAAGTTCCTTTCAATTCCAAATCTATGCTCCTATAATATAGCTCTTTATAGTTTACAAGTAATTAAATCTGATTTCCATATAACATATTTGATGTTCCTTCCATCCCTCAAAAAATTCACAACTTGAACTTTTGATAGGAAATCTTTGATATATATGGAAATTTATACTTTCTTGTGAATATATCTATGCTAAATATATCTTGAGGGAAAGAACATTCTCTAATGGTTATCCTATAACAATTTTCAGCTCATTACTTATGCATATTATCTAAAGGGCTTAAAGCACCTACAAATATGTTAAAAGAGGCCTCAATGATATCTATGTGTTATTCTGTTTATATGTTTCTCCAATATTGTTCATCAATGTGATTTTTAAATTTGATAGTATTATACTAAACTGTTAATTAGATATATTTTAGAATAAGACAAGTTATAAACAACAACAAAAGTTATGGGGGGATTGTTTTTTTAACATAGACTGTTTCAGGGGAACTGCCACATTCTAATATTTTTTGTCATCTAAAGGACTTAATGAGAACTGAGAGACAGAAAATGGAGGGCAATAAAGTTTCTACTCTTGGAGGCAGCTAGATGTTGCTGTGGATAAAGTACTAGCCCTGAAGTCAGGAGAATCAGAGCTCAAATCTGGCTTCAAACAATTAACACTTAATAGCTGTGTGACCTTGGGCAAGTCACTTAACCCCAAATGCCTTTCAAAATTAAAGTCAATTAGTTAAAAAAAGTTTCTACTCTTTCTTCCAAGGACTAAAGGGGTACACTTTTGTCATATGGCTGAATTTGAAAGTATTATATATAAAGGCAACATAATAATCTATGATAACATAAAAATTTTGTTTCTAATAGTCTATAGTACTTTATTTTCTGTCTAATTGGATCTTTCCCTTATGAACTGAATAGAATTCAAGATGGATAATGAAGCTCAATAGTCACTAAGTGGGGCTGGTAAGCAGTTCCTGCCTCACCAGGTAACTTGCTAAAATCTGAATTTCTAATTTAAAAAGGCAGTTTCCATAAGAGAAAATTTTTTAAAACATGATACTCCTCATAGATTGTCTTAAACTTCATTATATATGACTTCTATCAGATTTTTCCTAGATGTTGGTTTTGATGAGAGAAAGGCAAAAGTATGGAGTTTATCTCCTTGTTTACTGTTTTTTTTCTTCTGCAATTGCCCTATTTAAGCTTCAGACCCTTTCTAAAGTGTGAAATACTTTTTTATATACCTCTCTTCTCTCTCCCTTCCCCGCATTCTCTGTCTCTGTCTCCCTCGCTCTTTCTCTTTCTCCACTTTCTTTTTTCTCTTTTTTTCCTTCCAACCTTTAATTTTGCTAAGTCTAAAGGGATACACCCATGTACTCAAATGGATCTCTAATACCATGATATGGAAGGTCCCTCCAATTTTGAAGACGTCAATCAAGGTCTTGCCCATCGTATATGAGGCTTGGCCATAATCTCCCCCAATTTATCATAGAGGATTTCTCATCCTGCTAAAAGACCTACTTGCTTTTTTCTGAGTACTTGGATTTGTCATGCTTTACTCTTACCATGTAATCAGTCTATCTTTTCATTCTATAATAGATATTCTAGATAACATCTTCTATCTCTTTCTTTGGAATTCCTCATTGACTACGTAATTTTGCTTTTTAATATGCACACATATATCTCTATTGTTTTCTATGGGAAGCCTATTTGTAATTCTCTGAATACTCTTATTTTCCATGATTTACTATAAAAAAATGAATTAATTTGTGGCTACAACTATTGAAATTAGAATGGCTTATTTCACCCTTTTCTTTCTTTCTTTCTTTTTAATTCTTTTTTCCTATTTTCCATCAATTTGCTGTATGCTATTAAAATGAAGTGTAAATTTTCTGTTTGGTTAGTTCCTTGATTACCATTAGTATTAATTGCTTAAATTAATACTTTGGATGATATGCATAAAATAAAACCCTAGGAGAAGTCAAGATTTCTATTTTCCTTTTATCAAGATGAAAAATTTATATATCCCACTAAAACTAGATATCAATGGTGCCTAGGGCACAAAATAAAATGGTTTTGTAGTTTCTGAATACAAAAAAAGAGCTGGCACATTTTCTGCCCTGATTCTTTTAAAAAAATTTTTTTTGATGTCTTGTATTTACATCATGTTCATTTCTGAGTATATGCCTCCCTCTCTCACCTAATAAATCATGCCTGTAACAAAACTTTAAAAATTGAGAGAATTTGTAAAAATAAAAGAACACATCAGCAAGGAATAAATATAAGCAATATTTCACAACACATATGCCATCAAGAATGGCAAGTAAATTTTCTCAATTATTCTGGTGTCAAAATTGGTCATTTTAGTTGAAAAGCATTAGTTCCTTTTTGTTATTGGATATTTTTTTCAGGAATGTTTGAAAATTCTTTACTTCATTAAAGTTCCATTCCGCAACATACTTAGACTTAGTTTTTCTGGCTAGGTTATTCTTGATTATATGACTTTATCTTTTACTTTGAAGAATATTATATTCCAACCTCAAATTTCTTTATGGTGGTATCTGCCAGGTTTTATGTGATCTTTATTATAGTATCTTGATTCTTGAACTCTTTGTGTTCAGCTGCTTATAGTTTTTTTTTTTTCCTGTGATTTGAAAACTCTGTTTCATGGCTATGATATTAGAGTTTTCTTCTAGTAGGTAACTAGTGGATACTTTCTAGTTTTATTTGGCCTTCTATTTCTAAGCATTCTAGGCAGTTTTAATATATAATTTGTTTTTGATTTTTTTTTTAATTTATGCAATATTTTAAATTTTCCCAGTTATATCTTAACAACAACCCTTTACCTTTTTTTTGTTTTTAATTTTGAAATTCAAATTCTCTCCTTTTCCCATTGAGAACTCAAGCAATTTGGCATAGATTATACATGTGCAGTCATGTAAAACACATTTCCATATTAGACATGTATGACAGAAAACATTCATACATACACACATAAACCCCCCCAAGAAATACAAAGGAAAAGGAAGCATGCTTCAATCTGCTTTAAGATTTCATTAGTCATTTCTCTTGAGAAGAGGCATTTTTTATCATAAGAGTTTTACAGCTGTCTTGTATTATTGTATTGCTGAGAAGAGGTAAGTCTATCACAGTTGGTCATTGTAGAATATTATTGTTACTCTGTACAATGTTCTCTTGGTTCTGCTCATTTCACTTTGTATCAGCTCATGTAAGTCTTTCCAAGTTTCTCTGAAATCCTCCTGCTTGTCATTTCTTATAGCACAATAGTAAGCCAACATAATCAAATGCTACAATTTGTTTAGTCCTTCCCCAATTGATGAGTATCCCCTCAGTTTTCCAATTCTTTGCCACCATTAAAAGACCATAAATATTTTATACATATATGCCCCTTTTGTTTTGTTTCGTTTTGTTTTTATTTCTTTGGGATACAGATCTAGCTGTAGTACTGCTGAATCAAAAGGTAGTATGATTTTATAGTTCCTTGGGTATAGTTCCAAAGTGCTCTCCAGAATGACTGGATCAGTTTGCAGCTCCACCCACAGTGCATTAGAATTTCAATATTCCCACATTCCCTCCAACATTTGTCATTTCCATTTTTCTATAATATTAGCCAATATGATAGGATGGGATGGAACCTCAGAATTATTTTATTTTGCATTTCTCCAATCAATAGAGCATTTTTTCTTTTGGCTATAGACAACTTTGATTACTTCATTTAAAAGATGTTCATATCTTCTGACCATTTTATCAATTGGGAAATGACATTTGTATGAATTTGACTCAGTTCTCTATACATTTGAGAAATGAGACCATTATCAAAGAAAATTGCTGTAATTTTTTCCACAGTACTGATTACTATGTATTCCCTCTATGCTATTTCCCCTATTTATCCTACTCTCTCTCTCCTTTTACCCTGTCCATTCTGAAAAGTGTTTAGTTTCTGACAACTGCCTCCCTCAATCTGCCTTCTTATCAATCTCCCCCTCCCCAGTATATTTTTATACCCAAATGAATGTTTATAACCCTTCTTCACTTCCCCCTCCATTGTAAAAACTCTTATGTACCTCTTTTATATGAAATAATTTGCCCATCTGCCTCTACTTTCCCCCTTCTCCCAGTGCATTCCTCTTTTCCAATTTCTTAGTTTTTTTAGACAATCATCCCATAGTTTTTATTCATGCCTTCTGTCTATTTATATTCGTTTTACCTGTCCTAATAATGAGAAAGTTCTAAAGAGTTACAAATATCATCCTCATTTACAGAATAATAAATAGTTTAACCCTATTGAATCCCTTATAAATTATAAATTCTCTTTCTTGTTTATTTTTTATGCTTCTCTTCAGTCTTGCATTTGAAAATCAAATTTTCTATTTAGGTTTGATCTTTTCATCAGGAATGCTTGAAAGTCCTCTATTTCACTGAATGTCCATTTTTCTAATTTTGCTAGATAGGCTGTAATCTTATGTATTCTTGTAATTGCCCTCCAGAATTTCATGTTCCACTTTCCAACTCTTCATATCCTTTAGTGTACCAGTTATTAAATCTACTGACTGTGGGTCCACAATATTTTAATTCTTTCTTTTCAATTGTTGCAACATTTCAGTATTTAGATAAAGTTTTCCACTTTCTATTCTAAGATATCAAGTCTCCTTGCTATTCTTTCATTCCTATTTCATGTGTCCCAAAAAGCCAACACATTAGTATTAGCTCAATACAGATAATAAATTGCCAAAGCTAATTGTTTCCATCACCACACCATCTGTTTCATATTTACCCTTCTCTCTACTCACACAGTCACTACCTTAGTTAAGGTCAGTATCACCTCTCACCTAAACTAGTGCAATAGTCTTCTCAGTGATGCCCCTGCTTCAATTAATAAATTAAAAAAATATATTAAAAACTAATTACTTCTAGCACTCTGCTAAGTCCTTAGGATGCTTCATCCTTCATCCAACTGCCAAAGTGATTTCCCCAAAACATAGATCTATGTCATTTTCCTACTCAACAAACTCTTGTCATTTCCTATTAAAACAAAATAAGACAAAATATTTACTCATCTGTTTGGCATTTAAAGCTTTCTAGCCTGATTTATGGTCCAACTGCATTCCTTGTTACTTTTCATATGTGATATTCTGTCTCCCTTCTCCATGCATGGAAAGCATCCCTCCTCTCCTCAGTCTCTTTAGCATCCCTTGTTTCTTTCAAGTCTCATACCTCCTATCCTGGCTTTCTAATGCACCCCTTATCTAATGCTGGTTTCCCATGAAAAACTACCCCCTATCTTTTTTGAATATGCCTATATTTGTATTGGTCTTCTTATTTGAATGTAAGCTCCTTGAGGGTAGGAACTGCCCTCTATTTGCCTTTGTTTCCCTGTGCATAGCACAGGACCTGGCACACAATAAATGCAGATCAAATTCTGGTTCAACTATTGAGGTAAATCAGGACACAAAATTGCAGAGATCAATGGGATTATTATTATTATTATTATTATTATTATTATTATTATTTTGCTGAGGTGATTGGGGTTGTGACTTTTCCAGGGTTATACAGCCAAGAAGTGTTAAATGCCTGAGGCCAGATTTGAACTCAGGTCTTCCTGACTTCAGGGCTGGTGCTCTACCCACTGACCACCTAGCTGCCCAGTGGGATTATTTTAATTAGCTAAAATACAACATTGAACTAACCTTGGTTTGATTTAAATGTTAGAGGCAATTTTCTGTCATTTCAAAAAAAAATTGCTTTTCAGTTATATTATTTGGCTCTTATTTACAGTCAGTCAATGGGTCACCAATTATTTATTAGGCACCTCTTATGTGCTAAGCCCTTATTGTGCTGGAGATAGAAGAAAAGTAAACAAAGATCTTGCCTTCTAAGAGTTCACAAATAGTTCTAGGTGTATACACAAGGTATATACAGAGTAGATGGAAGGTAATCTCAAAGGGAAAGGTATTAACAGATAAGAGAATGAAGGCTGGGGTGGAGAGGGAAATGGAAGGGACAGGGAAATTTCCTCCTGACAAGGTAGGATTTGAACTAAGTCTTGAAGGAAACATATATGTATGTATGTATGTATGTGTGTGTATATATATATATATATATATCTCCACTAGAAAATAGTTCACAGATTACCCATTAGCACTTTACATATTCCCACTGTATTAAGATGGCCAGGAGAACCCCATTTTCTGGGACAAGGGGAAATCTCATGGAGCTATGGGACATACACTTTGGCCCCTAAGAGTGCTATGAGTCTTTCTGAGATGACAGGGCCACTTCTTATTGGTTGGTGGTTCCTGACAGCGTTTTGTCAAAAAGGGAAAGTTTCCCTTTTGGTAGCCTACAAGAGAAACCAAGGAAGAACTGACTGACCTCAGCAACTGAAATCCCTACTTGAATATTTCTTCTGCCTTTCTGTTTCTTTACCTAAGCAGATTCATGAATAGCAAACAGAAGTTATCTGGCTTGGTGGCAACTTAGTAAATTATCAGTTCAGAAATTATGCATTTGGCTATCATCCAGCCAGCAGGAGGTGATTCCTATAAAGAATCCTTCTTAGAGAAGAGCATTTTCATGAACCTTGAAGGAGTTAAAAGATTTGCATGGGTAATGAGAATATTTGGCTCCTGTGAGTTGCCTGGGCTGTGCAGATCCCAAGGAAGTGTGAATAGAAGTCCCATTTATTTCAATAGCCCCATGAAAACCCCATGGGTTTTTTGTTTGTCCATTTTTTGTTTTATTTTCTCTTGCTTTTCTTATCCTCCAAATAATCTATAACAAGTTAATAGGTTATTGTTCTATGTTTTTAGTTGTTGCTGTTGGGGTGTTTTGTATGTTAATGCAAACATGTAAATGAGTCTTTTCTACTCCATATGTACTTGCATACAGCCATTCATTTATATCTCCCCAACTAGAAAGAAAAATTCCTTGAGGGAATAAACTGTTGTTGTTTTTTTCTTTGTTTGTTTTTCTTTTTATTCCTATCGCTTAGAACAGTGCATAGAAGACACTAGATGAATGCTTTTCAATTGGATGAATGAAGATTGATTGAATTATAGATCTAGATAAAGCAAATCAAGGCAAAAAATTAATCATGGTTTTACAAGTTAAGTACAAATAAAAAAGGAACCGTTCCATCTAACTGAAGTTCCTGAATATAACTTGAAAGGGCAATAAATTTGGACAAGAAGGTAAAATCCATAATAAAGGGAAATGGTCAACTACTATTGAATTTTTTTTTAGTAATCAACATGAAAAGGATAAATTTAAACCAACTTATACCTGCCAAACAATAAAAAGAATAGAGTTGAAGTCATATTATCCCTCCAAATAATATTTTCTGCTAACTTTGTCTTTTTATGAAATATGTGCTCTAGGGATCATGTGGTATATTGATCTAGTTACACATGAAAAGCATCTTGATTAAACTCTAAAAAATATATTGATTTAGATTCTGGGCTACAAATTGTTCCTTAATTTTCAGCAAAATAGACAAAATCTGCAATTACCTGTAAATAGCAACTACAACAAAACATTAAGAAAAGCATACATGTTTGGCTGAGAGTATGTTCAATTTTTTTAAAATAAATCTATTTAAGAGGTCTATAAAAAGAAATCTTACCAAACAAATACGTTTGACATGCATACAGTGGACTGGAAAATGGTATTCTACAATTCTACCCTGATACAAACAGCCAAGTTATAGGAAAATAAGTACTCCAACAAATTTGACTCTGTATAGTTCTCCAACTCTGGTAGATCACTGGTAGAGAGCACTGACTAAAAATATGTAAAAAATGAAAAACATGGTAAGAAATTATATACATTCAAAAATCACTTGCCCCTATCATTTGGAAATATTGACTCATTTACTCAATAAAGGAGAAGATACAATACCATTTTACACAACAATTATTACATCCTCATTGGATGCAATGTAATAAACAACTCTTTGGTGTTTATGAGCTAGGAGAGTAGGGAAAGCAGTTTAGCTTTTGCATTTCTTTGCTTGTCAGGAATGAGGAAAGCAATAAATCACTTTTGTAGAATGAGTGATTGATGAGCCATGCCACTAGAGGAAAGGGAAGAAAGAGAGCTCAAATATATATATATATATATTACTGAGTACCCTTCCCTTTAACTTCCTCTTTTTTCTATCTAATAACTTTAAGGAATATATATGTTTGTCCTAGGAAAATATATTCTATGTAAAGCTTCATCTCAAAATAATTTTTATAGGTAGCTAAACTTCTGAAGTCAATTTCCAGTGAAAGTGCTTAAAAAACCTTTAACTCTGGTTATGCTATTGAAGACCATTAAACTACACAGACATTCCTGTCTGTTCCAAAGAGTCAGACCTTTATTACTGGCATTGTTCTAGAAGCTATTTATTATATCTGGTATGATATTTTTCCCACTAGCATGCCTGCTGGTTTCTAGAACAGAGCAAGCTTGAGAGAGTCACTGTCCATATTCCAAGTGGCAAACGATAATAGCAAAACAGCAAGGGAACTTTCTCACTACACTGAATGCTTACTGTCAGAAGTTTCCATTATTCTTGGAGAATGACAGAATACAGAGTTATGAAAATTCTACCATATTAATACTTATTCTGAATTACTGATGATAAAATGCCAGATTCATATTTCTGCATAATCTCCCCAACAAGTTGTCTATTACGATTGCTGAATTGTTTGTTGCTGTTGTTGGCTTTACAACCCATCCTATCTAAAGCTCACTAAACTTGGAGGCTGACTGCAGTTCCGGGGTGGCTATATAAGAATCCCAGGTTAGGACCATTAGCCTGGATGCAAAATCACCCATTTCACAATGACATATAAAAGCCTTTGTGGCCAATATCCTCTGTATATTTCATTCTATCCTTTTTATCAGTTCCTTAGAATAGCTGCTTTCTTTCCCTTAGGTCAGTACTTGGCTCATGCAACCTTAAATAAAGAAAACTGGTTTTGGTTATGGCTGCCACCTATAATCCTTAAAGCATTCCTTTTATTAAATTAAATCTTACAGACGTATTGGTGGAGTAGAACAAAAATAATTATGTTTTATGAAGAAAAACATTTACTTATCCTTCCTTTTATATATCTTAAACAATTCATTATTATTCTTATACCTAATCCACTTATAAGTAGTTAATATAATTCATTTATAAGTGGGAAGAAGACCACTTTGTACCTTCCATTTCTTCTTACCATTGGCCAGGTGCTTCACTGGAGAATTTAATTCCACCTGCCCTGGAACTATAACTTCGAGGGCCCTACTACCAGATTCTTCAGTCTGATACAAGAACCACTATCTAATTGGTCCCAGAAATGTTTCACATTTCACCACCATTTTTCTCACCAGCTGCAGCATACACACCTCCCTTTTTTGTCTTCACTCCTTTCAAGCTATGAAACCATAATGAAATCAAGATTGCTACTGGGAAGTGTAGGCTTACTGCTGCCAAAATACCCCTTCCTCCCATCTACACAAATTGTCTCTCCTATAAGAATGGAAACTCCTTGAGAGCAGGGTCTATTTGGTTTTTGTATTTATAGTCAGCTATTACCACAGTGTTTGGCATATGGTAACTTTTGATAAACATCCTACTTTCCCTTCCCTTCCGTCCTTTTTTTCCTTCTTTTCTCCCTTTTTTCCCCCTTGAATTTACTACAGGATGAAAAATGGCCACAGGTTTTTAAAGACTGAAACTCAGAGATCAAAATAAAATACAGAGGTATTTTCTTAATGAAGAGAAGTCCACTGAGAATATAAGCCCTTATACGGCTTGTTTTATTTTTACATACCCAGTCCTGAGCAAAGAATCTTACAAAATGTAAATTTAAAATATTTGTGCAATAGAGTTAAATGTAATTAGAATCCTTTCTTGATTCTCATTCTTCCTGCCTCTCTGCACCATTTGACGCTACTGATTATCTTCTCTGGATACTCTTTCTACTCTTGATTTTCCTAACATTTACCTCTCCTTCTGCCTTTCTAAGATGTCTTTCTCCTCCTTTCTCACCTGCTGCACTACTCCGAGGCATCTCTGACTTCACTCCTTCTCAGGTACCTTCCCCAGTCAAGCTGGTACTGAATTTCCAGCTTTTCAGCTTTCTTTTTTTGTATTTTCTCCCATAATTAGATTGTAAGGTCCTTGAGGACTGGGGCTGTCTTTCCAATTTTTTTTATTTGTATCCCCAGTACTTAGCAGACTATAGGCAAACAGGCAGGTCAGTGCCTAGCACATGATAGTATCTTAATAAATCTTTAATAAATGACTGATATAATCAATTTATCTATCAAAACTGGTTATCTTAAAGATTTTTCAATTTTCCTTTTTAAATTTGCTACCTTTATAACACTACATGACCATTCAAGCATAACATGCCAATTTTGACATTCTTGTACTTCATAACAAATCCATTTTGGTAAAGCAGTTTGAACATTTGTGCCAGAAGGTCTTTCTCACAAGCATATTAGAATTTTCTACCACTACAAAACCATCAATTCAAGTAGAATTTAGCAAAGATGTGTCAGAATCAGTTTTAAAATTCATTTTTTAAAATATGTATTCAAAAGAATTGTTAATTCAGCAAGAAAAGCATTCTATCATTTGGATTTTATTCTGCCTAATTTAACAATAAACATTTATTAAGCTCCCATTCTGTGCCAAATCTTATGCTAGAGGAAACAATTTAAACAATTCATTTGTAAGGAAAATATTTTAATAAAGTAAAAATTAACTCTTAATCTGTGCATTATATTATATAAGTCAAAATAATGAAACTAATAAAGAACTCTTCAAAAAATTATCTGAAATTAGAGCAATAATTAGGAATTACTTTGCCCAACTTTATGCCAACAAATTTGATAATCTAAATGAAATGGAAAAGATCTACAAAAATACAGACTGCCCAAGTTAACAGAAGAGGAAATAAATTATCTTTAAAAATTATCTGGTGAGATTAGGCTCAGGTAGGCACCCATATAAGATGATAAATGATGTTCTAATTTTTTTTTTGCTTTGACTGGCAACCCACTTTTTTTCCACAGTAAAAGTTATAACTTTATTATGACATTTGCTCTCAACTGGATTGTAACAGTTTTCATCAAGAAGTCATTATAATAGAAATAATGTTGGACATATTAATAGAATCATGGTTATTCCTTGATCAATGTCATCAAAATATGTTGTTTTAATTTGCATATGAATTGGGCTTAAATGAAGCAGATTTGCACAAAGTCATCAGCCTCAATTTCTCTTCCAAATTCATCAAAGTCCAATGGCAGGACAAAACTAAAAATGACTGGTGATTGATTGCTGGGAAACCTTGGATGACCTCAGTGTCTTTAATGTCTTACCTAGCTCTAGGTGCTCCATAGCACCCACTTGAGCTACCCTCATGGTTTTGGAACAAATTCTTTTCATCTGCCTATTCTGGCAGAGCAAGTCTTCACACCAACTTATCTCCAGGTTTGACTCCCATCAGTTACTCACAACCTGGTTTGGCCTGCCTACCTAGCCAATTTACCAGGGTGTGATCATTGCGCATGCTACAGTTTTTTGGAGCCACGAGTGAAAGCTGTATGGACATCAAAGGTGAATGAGTAGCTCTGAAAAGGGATTCAAGGCAGAGGTGCTAGTCCTCCTTGAGCATATAATATACTGCTTAAAGAATTAAGAAAAAATACAATGCATACGTGTAAAAGCCAAAATTCAAGCATTAAGAAATTTGACCTATTTCTATAAGAGTGAGTTTCTCATTACAGATTAATGATAAACATTTATTTTTATTTTTGCTTATCTTCTAAAAAGTTGTAAATACTAAAAAGATTCATGCTAACTGTAAGGAATTGCTCTCAATTAAAATTTTTACTAAATACTGATGATATTTATTGTTGACTAATAAACTCTCAACATTCGGAGTTCAGATTTCAAATTCCAACAGATTTTTAACTGTAATGGCACTTATGGGCCAACCCTGTAATTTGTCAAAATTATTCTCTCAATAAATTCCCAGATGTGCCATATTCATGAGTTGATGAGTAACTATAAAGTAAAGATTAAAATATAATTAAGTTAAAATATTTCCCAACAGTTTCTGAAACTCAACATTTTTCAAACAATTACTAGAATGAAAGCAGAAGTCATCTGCATTTTCAGTTATAGTTATACTCTAGAGTACGTAATTACTTAAAATCTGTAAATGATCTATAATTTTTTATATTATTTGAAAAAGTAATCTGTAAAATGCATCTGGGAGAAACATTTAAGTAGCATAAGTTTTAGAATAAAAAGTGTATTTCTATAGTAGGCTGGTAGCTTAAATTATGTCATTTCTTCTTACTCTGATAAATATATATTTGACCTTACTTATTATTACATGGGAGACCACTGCTGAGGATTGCAGTTATCATAGCTATTAAACTTTAATATCATCTCTTCCATGTCACCAGTGTTGTGATTTTCTGTCATTACCAAAAAAAATGGTAAGAATTGAGATGAGAAGACAAATATGTTGACATATTAGATAACTGTTTAAAGGACACAAAGGTAGCTTCAAAGAGGAAACAAGAAACTTCACTTCAAGTCCTCTGTCATATCATCAATTACAGGGCTGTCATACTAATGACTAAGTTAAAACAGGAGGACAGTGACAATGGGCCCATTCATCTTGCTCTTTTCTGGAGAAGGCTCACCTGTATACTGCTTCCTTCAGTCTCTTGCTACCAAACCCCTCCCCAACTCTAACTCTCCATGACAGTTGAGCTGAGAAATATTACCTATCTATCATCCCTTTCTTACTGAAAGGCACCTTGACTGCAGTTAATAACTATAACAAGAAAAAACAAGAGACTCCCCACCCTTTGGATTCTGTTCCTTTGTTATTATGCTCAATATATTTTGGAGGTGGGGACACAGATCAGTTGACTGTGCAGGCAAACCAAGGAAGATCTTTTAATTTAGTTTTTTTTATTATTTAGTCATTTTGCTTTTCTGCTTCATAAACATGAATTCAAACCTCCATATGTATGATTATTCAAATATATGACATCAGAATTTGAAGAATTAAAAACTGGCTTCTTTTCTATCTTTTACAGAAGTTCTCATCTTCAAAAAAAGGGAACAAAATAATAGAATCTACAAACTCTACCTAGTGAGCTTGATTTTAACTCCTGGGGAAAATTTGGAATAGATCATAAAAAAGATAGTGGTCATTTAGAAAAGGAAATTGTGTCTACAAAGAGCCAGCATTGCTTCATCAAGGGAAAAAAAGTTCCATATCAACCATATTTCTTTTTTTTTTCTTTTAACAAGATTTTTAAACTGTTAGATCAAGTAAAGATTTGCTAGGTCTACTTTAATTAGATCTTAGCAAAGCATCTGATAAAATTACTCATGTTATTCTTTTTTTTTAACTTTTTATTTGCAAAACACATATATGGGTAATTCTTCAACATTAATCCTTACAAAGTTTTCTGTTACAAATTCCCCCCCCTACTCCCGACCCCTCCCCTAGATGGCAGGAAAAACACTACATGTTAATTATGTCAAAATACTTGACAAATAGAATATATGTATACATATTTCCACACATCATTTTTGTGAAAGAAAAATCGTATTTAAAAGAAAAAAAATATCTGAGAAAGGAAACCCAATGCAAGCAAACATTAATAGACAGCATGAAAATGTTAAGTTGTGGTCCACATTTCACATCCCTCTCTCTGGGTATATATGGCTTTCTTCACTGAACAATTGGAACTGGTTTGAGACATTTCATTGTTGCAGAGAGCCATGTCCATCAGAATTGATCATCATATAATATTGTTGTTGCCGTATATAATGATCTCCTGGTTCTGCTGATTTCACTCAGCATCAGTTCATGCAAGTCTCTCCAGGCCTCTCTGAAATCGTCCTGCTGGTCGTTTCTTACACAGCAATAATATTCCATAACATTCATATACCATAATTTATTCAGCCACTCTCCAATTGATGGGCATCCATTCAGTTTCCAGTTTCTAGCCACTACAAAATGAGCTGCCACATTCTTGCACATGTGGGTCCCTTTCCCACCTCTAAGATCTCTTTGGGATATAGACCCAATAGAAACGCTGCTGGGTCAAATGGTATGCACAGTTTGATAACTTTTTGAGCAGCCATTCCCAGAATGGCTGGATCCTTTCACAATTCCACCAACAATGTATCAATGTCCCAGTTTTCCCACATCCCCTCCAACATTCATCATCTTTCCTGTCATCTTAGCCAATCTGACAGCTGTGTAGTGGTATTTCAGAGTTGTCTTAATTTGCATTTCTCTGATCAATAGTGATTTGGAGCACCTTTTCATATGACTAGAAATGGTTTTAATTTCTTCATCTGAAAATTGTCTATTCATATCCTTTGATCATTTATCGATTGGAGAATGGCTTGAATTCTTATAAATACTCATGTTATTCTTATGGAAAAGATTGACAAAATGATGGCAGAGTGGATAGAGTACTCAACCTGAAGGAAGGGAAAATTTAGTTTGATCCCTGGCTCAAACACTAAGTAGCTATACAATCCTCATTAAGAATAATTTTATTTGTTTGCCTCAGTTTCCACACCTGTAAAAATAAGATGGTTTACCTGAATGGTTTCTAAGGCCTCTAACAGTTCTAATTCTATGATCCAATATAGGCTGGATGAAAGTATACTAAGGTTCATGTGGATGGTCAACTAGTTATCATAGTTTACGAAGGACATTAATAATCTAGAAAATGCCCACAAAAGGATAAGAATTCTACATACTGAAATATTGAATACTGAATACTGAAAAGTGAAAACTATTAATTACATGTCATATGAGACTTGTTTGAAAGAAGTCAAGCCTAGAGAGACTCAAAGATAAGATGATGGCTGTCGTCGAGTATTTTGAATAGCTAACATATGGAATAAGGATTAGTTTTTTTCTTCTTGGTACCAGAAGGAAGATCTGGAACCAACTGTTGAAGTTTTACAAAATAGCTCATTTAAATTTGATGTCAGGAAAAGTCTCCTAATGATTGAAAGGTATCTCAAAGTGGAATGGATTGCCACTCAGAAAGTAAAATGGTTCACTCATTAGAGGTCTTCAAGAAGAAGCTGGTTCAAACAATAATCAACAAGCACTTATTAAGGGCCTTTTATGTGTCAGGCATTCCACTAGGTACTAGAGATAAAAATCAAGAATGGCACTATTTCTGAAACTTGTTGGGCATGTTATGGGCATGTTTCTGGCTATGCATTGGATTTAATGCTATGGAGGCTTTTTTAAATCTAAAATTTTATAGGATATTATTATTACCTATATAATATTATTAATCTATTTGTTATGCTTATACTACTTATGTTATCATTTCTAAGCTTTAGTTTTTTAGATATATGGATGGAATGAAAATAAAATTTCACTTGAAAGTTAAACTATTAAAGCATTTCATTAACAATGTCCCGAAGCAATATTCTCAATAGACAGGCAGTATGGCTTAGGTGTTTGTGTGGCAGATATAAAATTCTCTTTGCAAATCAAAATGGTCTCTTACAAATAAAATGCCTTGAAGGACCCCTAAAATGGTTCAATGTACTAAATTGTTGGAAAGTATGACAAGTCATTTACTGTTTTTTAATAACTCAACCATTTTCTTAGTAGATGATGCAGAACCAATTATAGCTATTAGACCAATTTAATCATCAAAAACAATTGACAACTAGATTATAATAGCTTGGCCAATTTCCTGGGTGTTTTCCCCTCAAAGCCAGTCTTATTTTAATTGTTTTTCTTGAGTGTTTTGGAGTCCTCTAGATAGACTTAATTGTACTTCAAATACAAAGTTTAAATTATTAAAAATGGTTTTATTTTTTTAAAAATAAAATTTAAATCAATTCTTAAGTCTCATGACAAAATATTATTTCTTATAATGCTGTCATTTAATATTTTACTTTGGTAAATTCTGATTAAAGAAATGGTACATTTTGAAGTTTTAAATAAGTTTCTTAACTTTCAGGCAATTTGTTTGGGGAGGAACAGGGAAATTAAATTAAAGATAAATGTGACAGGAAATTTTCATCAAAGTATATTACATTTTTCATTCTTAAATTATTATTTCTAATTCAAACCACTTTAAAACCCATGCTAGCAATGGCTAAGTGATATAACTAATTTTGTGCTCAAATAGTAATAAGCAGCTTTTTGCTAAAATGCAATAATAATAGGAGTTTGAAAAAAGAAAATATTATTGCATATAATCTTAATTTAATTTGAGATCCCTCAGTGATCAATAAATATAGATACTTAAAAATCAAAAATAAGCTAATTGTATTTAAAGTAATAATGTGCCCATGGCTTTTTATGTTTTAAAAGGCCATTTAACATATAAAATTTAGTTAATTCTCCTTCCCTCTGTGTAAATTAGGATTTTCACTACCTACTCCAAAGAACAAGCCATTCCTCCTTCTTCTTTTCACCCTGAACTTAATTAAACCATTTTTAAAAATTGTAATTAATATTTTGTTTTATCTCATACTTTTTTTAAAGTATTTTCTAATTTTAAGTAATGTCTTTATTTTTTATTTGTCCTTGGGGATGCTATATCTGTTTCCATCTTTTTGACACATCATAGCATCATAAGAGATATAAGTGATTTATTCATTACTTGGTCCCTCCCTTTCATTTTACAGAATAGGAGACTAAGCCCCCCAGAAGTCAAGTGGCTTGTCCAAGATTACATAGCTAGTAAGCAGCAAGAGCTGAATTTGAACTGAGACCTTCTGTCTTCAATTATAGTGTATATTCTTCCTGTTGAAAGGTGATTGTAGTATCCCCTGGGAGTGCCATAGAAAATTGAGACTAAACTGGCATTTTACTCCTGTTGTCCAAATACCCAATATGAGTCCTAGGATTTGGAATGTAATCAGATTGAACCTGTAATTTTCTTGGTTTGAGAAAATCCTAATAAGAAAATGTCTTCAACATATAAAGACTGAGACATACTCTGCTCTGTAACTTAGAATAATTCCTGAGGCCTGAGAGGTGAAGTAACTTGCCCAATATCACAGAGATATTAGGTGTCATAGGCAGGGCCAGGACCCAAGTAAGCTGACCTTCATATATTGCTCAACTTCTAATGAACTCAGGATCACAGGGATAAAGAAATCAAAGGAATTTACTGCAAAGAAGAGAGTGCAACAAAAGAAGGATGAAGAGGAGGAGACATTATTCTGCCAGAGGAAATGAAGCAAATAGTAATTAGGAAAAAAGAAAAACCTTGATTTCCTCAGTCAATGGGATGGTTAGATATGTCTATACCATATCTTCATCTATTTTCAGAAAGTAGTGCTTCAGGGTACATTAACATAGTACCAGGATATTTCTGCTCTATCTATACTTTATTTTATGCACTTGCTTAAAATGCCTTATGTTTCCATGAATTAAGATCAAATTAAACTGAGCAAAACAATATTAGTGAA
Organism: Myrmecobius fasciatus; assembly: GCA_023553655.1. Lineage (NCBI taxonomy): Eukaryota > Metazoa > Chordata > Mammalia > Dasyuromorphia > Myrmecobiidae > Myrmecobius > Myrmecobius fasciatus. The sequence continues at coordinate 79,685 of JAJPUD010008724.1, forward strand.
TTAAACTTTTTTTTCTCTAAAGAGTTCAGAAAGCTTTCTCGAATACCATTTGTTATATATGGCAACATAATAACAAAACATAAAAGATTGGCAAAATATAGATTTCTCTTTCAAAAGCAAAATCCAATATTTGAGATTTGGAGTATGACTAAATGCTAAAATCTAGGCCTCTGAATTTTCCTTTGTTCTGCACTTTTTAAGATAGCATAAAAACCCACCTCAAATCAAATGACTAATTTTTGTTAGTGAAATAACTTGTTCTCAAAATAAAATGCATGGAATCATTTTGATAATTAATTCATATGATTTGCAAATAGGTCATGACTTATACAACACATGTAGAGCCTACTTGTTTGTCTCCTTCAGGTTAAGAAAAACTACTATAGGGGGATTTTGAAAGAGAAATCTATATTTTGCCAATCTTTTAAAAAGAAGAGAGAAATCTCCAACCATAAAGGGATCTGCTAAGCCAAGTGATGATGGAAGTTATGGAGAACAGAAATGGCATTTCCTCTGGTACAGGCCTTATCAGGACATTTTTCCCAGGACCTAGTCAGCAAAGCATGAAGGGCTATGGTCCCAGAGCCATAACCAGGAACCCTGGTACACAGAGCACAGTCAATTGGAGTGATACAAGCCTTCAGATGCAAAACCCCATCCCAGGGTTCAGGTGACAGAATGTCATCTTGCAAGGCGTATCATGGATAGTTTGTATTCAAAGGTGTTAAAATCTTACTGGGAAAGTGCTATGTCCACCCACTGGGAAATGCACTCTGACTCTAAAGTACCCCCAGCTATCAAAAACCACGAGAAGAAGGAATAAAGAACAGGCAGATGGGAGAGGGAGTAGGAGAAGACACTCAGGGGGGTGGAAATCTGGACCTGGCAACCTAGAGCCACTGAGAGAATAGGGCTGGTTAAGCAGTACAAGGAGAGTTTGCCAGAACAGAGGGAGAGCAGAGACAGACAGACAGAGATACAGGGGGGGCGACAGACAAAGAGAGACAGAGAGAGAGACAGAGAGACAGGGAGAAAGAGAGAAAGAGACATAGAGAGAGACAGGGAGAAAGAGAGAGACAGAGAGAGAGAGACAGAGAGAGACAGAGAGAGACAGAAAGAGAGAGAGAGAGAGAGAGAGAGAGAGAGAGAGAGAGAGAGAGGGAGGGGGAGAGAGAGAGAGAGAGAAAGAGGGAGGAAGGGATGGATGGAGGGAGGAAGGGAGGGAGGGAGAGAGAGAGAAAGAGAGAGCTTCCTGCTTTAAGGTTATCCTGGGAGAAAACCTATGTTGCAGCAGATGTATTCTTGTACTCTTCCCAGTCAGTCCCAGAAAGCTGCTCTCTCACTCTTGCCCAGCCTGTCTCCTTTCTGGTTGACCTGCCCTTAGCAGGACTCCTTTGTGACATCATTCAGGCTGGCTATTTACAACCAGATCTTTCCCACCTTCCTAGATCCTCATAATTCTTACCATATGGCCTCTCCCATTCCAGACTAATTTTCATTCTGGTCTGAACTGGCATCTCTTTTTGACTCCACCCTAGATACTAACCAATGGAAATGAGAACAAGGCCTAGGGCAAATGGATTTTAGCACCTTCCTTTTCTTTGTGCTATAGGAATTATATTCCTCTCTCAGAGTTATCATTGATACGGACTTGGTCTCCCCGCTGACAGTGTGTACTGAAAGAAAACCATTTATGTACATATATAGAAACATAATATTATTAAAATTAAATTTTGAGAACTGTAGACATAGAGTATGCTATAAATCAGGGCTTTTTCCACTCATCACCCCTTTTTGCCTAAGAAATTTTTATACAACTTCAGGTATATAGGTTTATAAAATAGGTATACAAAACGAATATTTACTGATAATAAACCATAATTTCACTACTCCCATATTCAATTATACAATCCCACATGGGGTCGCAACTTACAATTTGAGAAATTTTTTATAAACTACCAGAAGCTTTATAGGGTGGGCTTTGCTTAAAGGCAAAGCCTTTACATATATACTCTTTGTTACAAGGTAGAATAGTTCAGTGATGAAGATGAGACAGGTGATGTCTGGGTGCATGTAGTATAAAACTAAAACACAAAAATAATATTGAAAAAATCTCAAATACACTATCCTCTTCATCCCAAAGAATCTGGCATAATGGATCTGAAATGTGTGCTATGTGTAAGTTTTGGGATATACTGCTTTGAAAAGTATAAGTCTCTAAATCATATTTACCTTTCTATATATATGCTAATTTTTGCTTTTTTTTTTTTAAACGAGTAAGAAAAAAGACCAAGCTTTCCATTTCAGAATGGGACATTTTTCAAAAAAAACCTTCTTAAGTAACAAAAAAGTTTTTAAGCTCTTGTTTAGAACTGATTTTACATTTCAAGAAGATTTAAATCAATAGTACAGTTGCTGAAGTAATTTATCTTTATTCAAACTAGCACTTTATAATCATGGCTTCTTCATAATCAGGGACACAAAAAAACTCTGTTTTTCTTTCACAAGGTGAATACCATGACTACTTGTTATCCAAGTGAATTAGACTTATATTTTACAAACAGCCATTCATAGCACCTTGTAAATCCAGGCAATATAGACACTCCGTAACTAAAAACAATGTATAATATCAGATTCAATATCAGATTCAGGTAAGGACTTTTTCAGAAGACAAGATGAAATATTTTTCTTAACAGGGTTAACACAAATATTAAAAAGAAAATTTTAAATTTTAAAAAGGATAAATTATCAAGCTAAATGAATATTTAAAAGCTGGTGATTATCTTATCAATATCCTTGGATAAAGAATATTAATTTTAATTGATCTGAATTCTCAACTACCTGTAAATCAGATTATTTAAACTAGATTCTGCAAACATCACAACAGAAAATAAAAATAATAATTCATTTCTGATAAGCTTCATCAAAGGTCAATATGATAGCATGGTGTATTAGAGTATTAGTATTAGTAGAGTATTAGTACTAGTTAGAAAGACTTCTGACATGCAGTAGCAGTATGAACTGCATGATCACTTTCCTCTGGTCTGCAGTTTTCTCATCTTCAAAATAGTGATAATGATAGCATCAACCTTATAGAGCTGTGAGGTTCAAGAGAAAGAATCTCTTATAAAATGCTCTGCATACTTTAATGAACTAAACAAATGTCAGTTATTACCATATACTAATAATAATTAATAATAAACTAGTTTTTCAAATATTGAAATTGCACAGTAATAAAGCATAAAATATTTTAGAAGTACATTGCCATGCCTGAGAAAATCAGAGGGAAGAATCCATGATCTTTCCCCAGCCTCCCATCTGTCCAGTCATTAATCAATGACTCAGGCAAAGCTGCTTTTACTCCTCATGGAAGCAAGCCTCCCATGACAACCAGTCTGACACCAGGCAGCCTATTCTAAAAGATCTCCAAGGGAAGATTCTGGTCCTGTTCCTGGTGTCACTGCCCTGTCTCAGTATTTCTGTGCCCCTCTGGGCTAGAGGTCCCTCTGGAGCTAGGGGTGCCTAAGGTGTACTGGGGAAACTTTATATATGGATCCATTCAGTCCAAGAAGTTCCTCTAGGAGCCCAGCCAAGTCAAGGGTGATTAGATCACAGGGAGACACAACTTCTATCCCACTACTCCAAACACCTAAGAGTCAGTGATAACTGGCCACTAACTCCCCTCACCATGAGCTCCCCGCATAATTAGGCCTCGGTCAGTTTCCCAAAGAAGATGCCTGCCAGGTCTCTCCAAAGCTTCAAGAGCTCTTGAGCATTCTCCAGGTTCTGGAGGTCCCAGACCAGTCAGCATCTCCAAGATAGGGCTCCACTGGTGAAGTATTGGGAGAAGGCCATTTGAGGTATGGATGATGACATCTGAGTGTGGCATATGGACAAAATGAATGGAGACAGAAGATAAAATGGGATTAGAAAATCCTGACTAATTCAATTTGTCTGAAATAGAGCATAGGAAAAAATAGCGTGAGAGCCAGACAGGAAATTAGAAATCATCCAGTTTAACTCCCTTATCCTTGACAAAGAGAAGTAAAAATCATCTGATCAAGAAATTAAGCAGCACAGCTGGGATTTGAACCCAAGTCTTCTGAAAATGAATATAGTCTTTTTTCCACTGCACTACACACACTTATCACTGTTATGAATTAAGACTTGAAAGTCATATCTAGATTATGAAGGGCTTTAAAATAAAGCCTAAGGAATTTGAATTGTATTGAGTGTTATCCCAAAACGTACCAGTTTACATCACTACGAAACCATATATCTAATTACATATAATTTATACTTTTTAAACATACACATTCTCTTGAAATCACTGAAAATTCACTAATTATTAAAAAACATGTAACTCAATATTTATACACCAAATAATATTCATAACAGATTTATAGGCTTATTTTTTCTTGTCAATTAAATAATTATCATTTGATTCATCATGATATATAATTATTTATTTAATGATACAATTACAAATTGTATCATTAAATTTGAATTTCTCAAAAACCTTACTTCTAGCACAGGGAAAGAGAAATTATTTATTTATTTATTTATTTATTTATTTTTTATTTTATTGGCATAACATATGTGTGGGTAATTCTTCAACAATAACCCTTACATAGCTTTCTGTTACAAATTTTCCCCCCAACTCCCCGCCCCTCCCCTAGATGGCAGGATATCCACTACATGTTAATTATGTTAAAATATTGGCAAATCGAATATATGTATACATATTTCCAAACTTATCATTGTTGTGCAAAAAAAATCTTATCTACACAAAAAATATATCAGAAAAAGGAAACACAATGTAAGCAAACATCAATCAAGGAGTATGAGAATGTTATGTTGTGGTCCACATTTCACATCCCTCTCTCTGGTGTA